>BOPP01000063.1:5554219-5617001 GCA_017312745.1 Gryllus bimaculatus
CAGGGCGCGAGGAGCGGGGTGGAGGAGGCGGCTGGGGTTGGAGGAGCACTGCGCGAGGAAATCGGAGAGAAGCCGGGGACTAACGGGGCTGCGCGCGTGACGAGAGGGGTGGGCCGCAGAGTGGCAGGTAGCGCGGGCCGAGGGGCGGGGCGGGGCGGGCGGCGTCAGTGTATGCGAGCGGAGCGGGTCTAGCGGCGGGCGGGCGGGTTCGGCGGCGGGGGTCGGGGCGTGGGCGGGGGGGCGGGGCGGGCGGCAGCGGCGGACGCGGGCGCCGTGTAAGCGTGGCCGGCGCGAGGAGTTTAAGGCGTCCGCAGTGCCCCGCTGCGAGACGGTAGGACGGTTCGGCGGATACGGGAATCTTTTTTCCTATCTCCTCGCGCTCTTTCTTCCTTTCAGCTGGAGCGCGTATTCACTCCGCGTACGTTTCGTTATTCCCCCTGGACTCTTTTCACCGAACGGCTCAGGGAACGCGCGGTTTAGCGGACCGCGGCGCCCAGGCGCGGCTGGGCACGTCCGGGGACGGCCGCGCACCCGGAAACAGAAAGATCTCGTGCTGCTGTTATTAGTTCGAGATGCAAGAAAAAAGAAAAAAAACATTCCGACGACGAGGCACGCCTCGCATAACTCCACAGACAGACAACGAAGTTCGCCAATCAAAAGAAAATAACTTTACTATTCGGTACTTGATGCGAAGATACTTAGAATCGGAAGGCAATACTAAAGAGACAATTGACTTGCACGCGTTTGATTTGCAGTATCATTTAATTTCACTTATTGACTCACGTAGCTGTTTGAATGTATGACTCGAGAATTTTTGGTTCATTATTTCGTTCATTTTTTT
The DNA here is from genome assembly GCA_017312745.1 of Gryllus bimaculatus. Taxonomy (NCBI): domain Eukaryota; kingdom Metazoa; phylum Arthropoda; class Insecta; order Orthoptera; family Gryllidae; genus Gryllus; species Gryllus bimaculatus. Next base: position 5,555,061 of record BOPP01000063.1, read on the forward strand.
AAAAAACGATACCGTGAACTGGAGAGTTACAGCGCAGCTTTCCAGCGGAAAACTGCATGTTTGTCATTTCATATCGATATGTCTATATCTGTATTTACCACTCATATTTCTTACTCGTATTCTTTTTTCATTTTCCCTTTATAAAACGATCTACAGTAGTCGCACGAGAAGCTGCATTCAAAAATGCGACATATATCTTCGTTTTAGAAACAACATTTTTCTCACAAGCTGATCACAAGCTAATCGTTTAAGTTTAAAAATAAATTTTACGATTTCATATGCTAGCTATTGGATCACAGAACAAAGCGTGTGGTCGGAGGAGAACACAAATGTTTTTGTGATGGCCTCCTTTCTTTCCACAAGGCGCATATTCAAATAGAGAAAAACCAAGGGGGAAGCATACGTGAAGCAATATGAAACAACTTTTTTTTGTTCCTTAATAAACGACTTTGGTTGCACTCCGAGGGCATTTTAAGTCCCAATTTTTGCCACGCATTTGCTATTTAAATCGTATTGTTGTTATTGCGTAATTCTAGTATTCAGAAAATGCAATGTTTTTCTGCAAAACCATTATTAATAATTTTAAACAATATGAAATAGTAATACAAAAATTAATTATTAACAACTTTTATAGCTTCACAGGGAAAACATAAGAAAGAATCGCGATATTATTCGTCAAGAAATACAATATCGGTGTTCAATATTTTACGCGAAAGGGATACCAGAAGCGCCAACCAAGGCGGGCTTTATAGTTGAGTGAGGGGTGTTCCGGACACAATGCCAGGGGCCACAACAAATAAATCATATAGTCCTGTATGACGCCGTACAATAACAATACCCTCTTTCTTTGTGGGCCCAGGTACTTTCGGACGCGGAAAATAATAGGACAACGCTATCACCCGAAAAAAGGCATACGTGTCTTCCGCCGTTAGCAGTGCATCCGAGGGAGGCTCGGAGGGCGATGAGGAGGGGGACGGGGGCTGGCGGACGAGGATATGCGGCGACGGGTGAGTGGTCAAAGGGAGGGTGCGAAAGAGCCGTGGAGCAACGGCAGAGAAAGTAATAACAGGCTTTTGTAGTGTGAGAAAACCGGAGTGAGGGGGGCGCAAAAGCACATGTTCGTGGGAGAGCAGGGAATGGATAGAAATGTTGCACAGAATTTGGGACGAATTTAATGGACATGGAGCACAGAAAGACGAACAGAACAATTGGAGTGGAAGAAAGAGGCATGGCTCATTGCTCAGAGTGGAAGTTAGCAGGTGATGAATGGGAAAATGATGCTCTTGCAATTTACGATCCACTCCACCAGAAAGACATAAATAAGCAGCATTAACAGTCATACATTAGTGACGAAATCACAGAAAACGTTACTGACTGCACTTGTGATTACAATGCATAGCGAAGTCGAAATATTAGAACTTTTAGAGGAAAAGTATCGACCAAAGAAAGTGCTGGTGGCCAATAAGACCAAAAATGACGAATGTAAATGGCGAGTGGTCCAGAAGAATAGGAGTACGAAACGAACAGACAAGAGCAAGATTGCGTGGGCGATATGCCTGAGGGGGAATAACAGATGTGCAGAGGATCGCTGGGGGGACAAGGACGATGAATCAGGCACCGAGGGTGCATTGGTCAAAGCGTCAAGGAAAATTCTATAGAGTCGAGATACGAGGGGAGTGTTTCAGATGACACTTGTCACGTGTCTCACGAACTGAAAGGTCCGCAAATTAGCTCAACTTTACTAACAGTCATCAAGTTGGTAATCCATAGAAATCTTTTCGGCAAATCTGAATTATGATTTAGAAATATCAGTCCTTCTTCGGATTAAGAGAAGCTGATTGTTCAAATCTATATATGTTACAATGGTCGTAACTCTACTTTTTCTTATTCAATAACACCTACCCCTTGATAGTTTGCACCGAATTTTGTTTTCAATAAGAATCCATGTTCTTGTAATCAACGTACTTATTCACCTTTAACTCCTCTGCTTCGTATTATTATATTCTAATTCAAATTCAAACTCTTCTTTCATTTTATACACAAAAATGCCAATATTCCAATTAACCGGTGTGGGATATTTGACCGGGAAAGAGAGTTACAGCGAGAGGATGCATTAGTGAATATATTCCCAAATGAAGACAAAGCGAGACGGGTTTGAGTGTCCTTCGTGGAGGCGTATTTTCCATGTCATCTAAGAAGCTGGATTAAGGTGGGACACTTCTTGGATGCAAATTCTAATAGCCGGTTAAATTCGGAAGTTCCTTCCCAGACCCGTATTCAAAAAAGAGCATAAAAAAAGAGTAATTTTTATAGAATAAGAGTCCATTATAGTAAATTATCTTTTGATAAAAATACTTCATAAGACAATACACCAAAAAAACAAAGAAATACATTTCAATATCTACAGTGAAACATTTAAAGTCCATCAAGTCCAAGAGGGAAAGGCATGTAACCCCCCCCCGGTCCCCTTCTCCATGGATTCGTTTAACCGGGAGAGGTACGTGGCCTAGTATCAAATTGGATATCATTGAATCAGAATGGCGGCTACTTAGAGTCGCCTAAAAGGTACGGCGTGTTCATAATCGGCAATGAAAAAGAATTTGCTACCATTAGAGCAAAACATTGGCTTCGAGCTCGTAACACAAGAGAGCAATAAAAAAAATGACACTTTGAATTCAACACGGCGTACAGTTTGAGACGCCACATCGGTAAGGCGTACAACTCCTTCACAATTTGATAGCGTTATAACTCTTGATATTTAATATTTTCTAAAGTTTGCGGAGACGTCTACACTCTTGCTTCTGAACTTGAAGACTGACGTTTCGCGAAGTAAGGCGATTAACGTCGACCTAGGTGACAAGGCAACGACATTCGAGACAGTAATGCGCACAAGAAAACGAGTTGGTAGATGCAACGTCGTTGCATTCGACACAACTTAACAATGTTCAAAAGAAAAAAAAATGTTGCCACATTCTCCAAAAAGTGAACTTGAAACAAGTCGTTAATCTCCGGAATCTCGATAACTGTGACTGTATCATTAAATGGTTCTTGTAATGGTGTAAACAGTTTACTGTTAATATATTTATTTCTTTAACAAATTAGAAACACATTGTTTGAATAAATTAATATTTAATATCTGTCGTATCATTAACGACAGTGCATGAAAAAATGAGTAGTTTGAATAATCGTCTCTAGGAAGGCATGACGAATAAGGACAACTAGGAATAACGGTGTTCTAAAATCCTGACATAAAAAAAATGTACCTAATTCTTCAGTTGCGTTCAATACGTTGTAACATATTTTTTGAACACTACTTCAAAACTAGTTTGGTGAATAAATAATTTACAATCATGAATTGTTCATTCCATCATATCATGTCTTTCCTTATGCAATGTAACGCCCCTCGGATAGGCATATCCGTTGGCAGCTAAAAAAACATAAAATATTTAACATTTAACACATGTTTTCCCTGGAAAATATTTCCTAATATAGTAGTTTACGTAACAAGGGTTGAAACAAGAGATTCACGCATGAGTCAAGTTAGTCGTGTTGTGTATACCATTATTTATCAAGCCGTGAGAGAAACGCAACGAGTCAAGTAAAAGAAAATAAATCAATATCACATAACTAGAAAAACCTTACTTGCACAAAAGTAAATGGATACCAATCACAGTCGTAATACTATTGTTTGTAAACAATAAACAAAGACTCTTCAAGAGGAAAAACAATTGCAAATCATTACAGATGTTTCGCACACGCTTTTTGCAATTTTCGAAAAAAAGGGTAATACCCGAAAATGCTATTAGCGCCTTATTTTTTACTATTCCATATAACATATGAAGATTTTTTTTTATTTTCAAATTTCAATCGCAAAATGTGCAAAAACTACTTGTTTTTTCAAAAACGTGTATCTAACCTTTTTTGAAGAGCTAATTTTGTACAACAGACTGTCTGAGACAAAAATCTCTACATCCAATTTTGAAGTTGTTTTTTTTTTTTTTTTTTTCAATATCCGAAAAACCGGTGATGTCATGGAAAATAACACCTGCAACATTCTCGTAAACAACTTTTGCCGTATTCAACAACAAAATTTAATCAAATTGGAGCTATTTTTTTGAAAGGTTTGAAAATGTCCCAGGGTTTTCATGTAAGAACCCCCAAAAATAAAATATCGGTTTCAAATTCCAGGAGCCGCGACATCAGCCAGAACAATTGGGAAATATCAATTTTGGAGAAAATCGGCCGAACGGTTTATGCGTTAGCGTTGTACACAGACGGATGGACAGACGTTCTGCCGTCAGTCGAGGTTTCGTCATCAAGGACCCACAAATCATGGATTATTACACCACGTGTTGGAGGAGGTTTTCTATATTTAGCATCTGGATTTATCCACTTTTTCTTTATCAGGGACCAGCGATAAGAGTTTTCGTTTCGAAAATTCGCCGTTTTCCAGCGCACGATTACAATACTTTCTCTACTTACGTTAGTAAGTGCGAGAAAATAAAATTGTAGTAAATGCAGTAATGCCATTATCTCAATTTGTAAACATTGTAGACAAAGGTCCTTTTGGGAACGGACTCTTCAGTCTTAACATTAGCAAAGATACAAATAGTCTCGTGCATTATCACGGGGGGGGGGAGTCAGAATCCTCATATGACGTAACTAACAATACACGTCTGTGTAGATGCATTTAAACAAAAACATTATTCAAATTTTGGCTCTGTAACAGTTCAAGAAAAAGGTTGATACTGTGAGAAAATCTGATTTGGGCGTATCGAAAATTGCCTCAAAAAATAAAAGATCCGTTTCAAATTTGATAATTTGCGACATCATACAGGTGGATCGGGGGATCTCCAAATGGGCAAAACCCTGAGTACAGTTCAGAGAGCAGTGTGGTTCATAAACAGACGTGCGTTTTCAGAACTCTTTTCAGATATCGTGCACGTGGGTTTTTTATTACACAACACACTCGAGAAGTATTACATTACAGGTAGAAGGAAGAAATAAACCGTTTCTTGTATCCTACAAAACGAGTTTTTCCTGTCATAAAATCATTTCTTTTCGTGCACTTCGATTCTTTCTCTAAACTATGTATAAGAGTGAGGAAAAATAATGTAGATGTACATCCCAATCTGACTCTGAAGGCCTGGAACAATTTTAACAGACGAAGGTACTTTAAATGGGAAACGGAATTCTAGGGGAGTGAGGCATCGAGTGCGCGTAGAGCTGATACAGGGAACTGGTGACGTTTATTAACCAAAAGGTAATGCAACACCCAATGCAGATAATGCAGGCGGGCGGGGGGTGGGGTGAGACGGAGGGGGGAATGACGTGTGAGAAGTCGGGTTGGAAATGCGGGTGGCCGTGGCGTGTCGAGCTAACGTGCCAAGCGGGACAGGCGGTGTTTAATAGATCATTGAGACAAATAAATAACCAAGCAACGTAGGGTAATCGGCTAGTAAAAGCAAATAACATAAATCTTGTGTTAGCTTTATTGTACGTACAACCTCGAGTGCACGGGAAATTATCTGTAAATTTCTAATGCACGAAATACTATTCCAATGAAATTTACTTCAAAAAGGTTTCACAATCCCCCAAATATTAATAATATTACAGTGTTCTCGTTCCAAGAGCATACGATAGCGATTATGATAATTGAATTGAATTGAATTGAATTGAATTGAATTTGCCTTATTTCGCACCTTCTGGCTTGCCCAGCAAGAAGTCGGCGATAAGAAAAAGCGACAATTTTGGGGGATGCACCGTCTTGATTGGTGCATACCAGATGCATTGTTCAACGCCAATGATGTTAATATTACGAGATAATAGTCCATCTCATTATTAATTCTGAGAGTTACTTAAGGACAAGAGTAGGCTAGCAACGCTCAAAACTTTGAGAAGTACTCTCGGCAGTACACAAATGAACATTTCAGGACACCACGGTTCTCGGAGAAAGTCCTAACATCCGTGGGAGGTCGACAATGGCCACAACGATTTCCCGTGGGACACTTCCAGGAAGAAAAAGAAGCTCTGGAAGTCATCAAGGAACAAAAGTCACAAGAAACGCGAACGTTACAATGATTGCAGATTGAAAACTTCTGAAGTACAGTTGAACAGTTTCTTTGCTACAAAAACATATTACATACAACAGAACTCAAATTGAATAATTTATTCTAACACTGACGCCTAAAAACCCATCATACGATTTGTCCAAAAATGAATATTCCTCAATCAATCTCCTCTCGTGAATGTCCTGTGAATATCATAAGAATCTTTTAATTTTGGGGGGTAATTTATGTAAGGTCTCTAACACATTTTCAAAATGTTCTCAAAAATTGATCAAAATACTCCTTTAGTGAAATATGTCTTGAATTTTCACGCTCGAATAGAGCAAAATAGTCTGATACTAAAGGCACAACTCCGATGTCCATTAAACCTTGTGCAATTTCTGCAATTGAATAATTCAAAACCCATTCCTACAAATGGATTACTTTATAGACCCTATCCTACAAATGTATTTATGAAAATTTGATAAAGCATGACTGTTTCCTTTGCACTAATTTGTGGCTTGTGTATAGGCAACAGACATAGCTAAACGATATGCTTAAGCAAGTTTTGAATTCCTGAATGCTAACGTTTATTTAGCCGAGATCACTAAAACATCGTACGTTCCTCGGCCAATGTGTATTTTAGACTTGCAACGAACAGGGATCAATTTTAGTTTCAATACCAATCAAAGTTAAACACACATGGGAAAACGAAATGGGGCTCAGACACTTACAAACTGCACAACTGGGCTCTAAAATAACCCAACGCATAGAGTGTGGGCACGAGAGCTAGTCAATCAGCTCATAAAATAATCGGATAAGGTCGATTTGCAACCGTTCTGAGAAGGGATGCGGAGGGATGGGATGTCCTCGAAGAGGGGCTTCTTCTTTGATGCTTGTAAAAGTGGTTTCGGTGACCGTTTGCGTCCACGAGGTGTATTTGTGTTTGTTTGTTGTTGTTTTTTCAGTTTCTACGTGCGTCATAAGAAAAGAAATCTTCAATTTATTATGTCAATGCGCTCGCTATCAAAAAGCGATGGTTAAGAGAAATATCAGGCCACAAGAATAACATGTTCCGAAACATGTGAACATTAACTAAGAATTTAAAGCAGTATCTGATTTTCAGTAACTAATGTCAAAACGACTTATTTATCGGTGATATGGAAGTAATTAGAAGGGTGCCAGATTCTAAAGAAAATTAAAGAGAAACTATTTTGAAGATGCAAGAAGACATGTTTTTACACTGAAGAAGTAGATTGTTCTTCAAAAAGTGATTTTTTTTAAATTACCTCAAGAGAGGCGAACGGACAGCGACAATTCTTGAGTGGCAATACACCTACAGCTGAAGTCGTTACCGGCGGTACAAACGATTGTGAATGGCGCTTACGCTGTTGTGGGAAATTTGGGACAAGCAGATTCGTAACAATCGATTATTAAATTATTTTTTACATTTCCCTAAATAGTACGATAAGTCAACGAGCCTCATTGAACAGTCTTAGAACAGGTACACCCTAATAAGCAGACCCTAGGTTTATGAATTCGAATGGGTATGGCACAAGGCATAAATATTTTCAGTTGTGTTTGTGTGCCAACAGGTCAGTATTTCCGTAAGTGTAGTGCATGTGTTTTCCTCGAGAGGGGGCGGTGATCTTCCCCCGATGGTTGGTGAGATCCTGCGCCGACATATCGTTGGCTAATGTAGTTTCTCCCACCCAGGTATCTCCCACCAGCGGGATGCGGCCCCAGTCATAGCAAGCTCTAAGCTCCCGACCGGTCTCCCGGCATGTACGGTTGTGTAGTACTTGTAAGTGTACGCGTGCGTAGGTAAGGATTGAAAATAGGGCAAGGAAGAGAAAGGAAAGATCGCTCGCGGTCCGTGGCCCGTTTGTTAGGGTACTGTTTCGGCATTCGTCCGGTATTGATCGGAGAAACCACGGAAAAATACCAATCAAAGCAGCCGACTAATAGAATTCTCCTCCAAACAGCGACTGACTCGAACCTAGGACCTCCCGGTCAGAGGCACTGCAGTGACATCAGCGGATGCACTGAGCCACTTCTTTCGGTTTGTATCGTAAAGTTTGAGCAACTGAAGCAAGATAGAAACCGGTTTGAAAGAGATGTGGCAGTACACTTCGATAGTTTTCGCGAAGCCCAACTCTGTTTCGCAGCCCGCGTGAGTAGGCTTAGAAGAAGGCCGCAATCGCTCATGCACATTACAGCAGGAAGTCGGCGCCGCGCGTGCGCCCGGAACTCGACATCTGCGGAGACACGATGCCCTAGCCCTAGACGCGAACTAGGAAAAACTACAAGTGCTGAATTGTAAAGGCACTAGATTCAACTAAATCCACAACCAATTAGTAAAATAAACCAAACAAAATAGTTATGACGAAGGACGTACGTTACAGTACATAATTATTTTGTGAATGCAAATAAATGAGGACTCAATATAAAAAATGCATCACGTTTAACAAATATAATATCCTGCATCCCCGAAATTGTGTCGTAAAGTTTTCTCAATTGAAGGAAGACAAACTTTTTTTTTATTTAAGGTCGCATCAACTACTAGGTCATTAGCGGCCACTATTGCTTGTAACGGTATGGTAACTGTGGGTTGACACGATAATGATGATGATAGGGGGTGAAAGGACGAAACACAATACAACCATGCCCGAGGCGGGACTCGAACCCGCGATCCTTCGGTCCGAGTTCGCTACGGCACTACTGCCTTAGCTATCTCGGCCACCGGATCGGCAAGACAAACTTTCGCATATTACTTACTTACTTTGTTTCGCATATTACTACGGTTTATGAACATGCTGCCAAAAAAGATGTATTGGATGTCATTTCTCCACCATCAATACAAAAATTACAAACCGAGCGGGTCACTATGAAGTACGGTGCTCTAGGCACGATATCTGGCGGTAGTGTCGGTAGTTTCGCGGCGCGCAATTCGGTTTCGTAGTTTGAGTGACTGGTCAGAAGGGGTGGCAATCACTCTAGCTATCTGTGCGATTTTGGGCAGGAAGTTGGCTCTGCTCACGCCTCCACAATTGCATTCTGCGAAACTTGAGAACAGCGGAGGCAGGTTAAATATTGCTGGCCACGACGCTCGCTTGAGATGTGCGTACTACTACGTCGATGATTAGCGACAAAATACAAGAACTGCATTGTAAAGGCACTGTCGTGTTCAACTAAAAGCACTATAAATTAGTGAACTGAAACAAACGTACATATTTATTACGGAGAAGTTATGATACAAAATTATGTTGTAAAAGAAAATAAATGAGGACAGCGTATATTAAAAAGAGCCTGCCTTAGCCGACAAATGGAAGTTGATCGTTCAGGCGGGGAGCCCGCACGTCTGTGCAATTTGAATCTTGAATACACAAGCTGTTGGATTCCGAGAATGTAGTGTGCCTAAACTACTATAACAAATATCAAAGGAACTATAATTCGATTTCTTCATCAGACATGGCAACGAATGCAAATAGCCCAAAATTTCATTTAGCGACCACTTAAGAATCACCCTAATATCGCTTTGCGGTCCCCTAGAGGACCCAATTGGGATCCTATTACTGATAAAGGAAATTTTGAAATAAAGAAAACTTAATAGCCTCTTTATTCAAGATTGGAAATAACATAGTGCGAGAATATGTGGGAGTTTGTAGTACTACAAGTTTTCTTCAAAGTGTATCTTCCAAAAGAGCAAAGATCACTTAATAATATGACGTATGTTCGATTTTCATTAATACTTCTGGAATTTCGAAAATTGGAAAATTTCCATTTTTTTGGACCTGCTCTAAATCTTCAAAGTTGCACAATTGCAGATAGATATTTCTTTGTTAATGCAATGTATTCCTCGATATTAGATTTTTCAATTATTTGTTGTACACCTTTTCGAAAATATTGGTAGTTTCGAGCAATTTTGAGTTACGCGTAGAATAATCACAACATTATAAATTCACTGCAGCATAATAAATGTGGAAATGTTCACGCTCTCAAAGTAGCTCAAGATAGCGTAAGATCAGTATCGTTGCGTATTGAAACGTACTATCCACGCAAACACAGTATTTTCCCCCTTCAGTTAATAATTCTTTAATCGTGCTATCGGAATGAATCAAAACACAATTAGTCGGATAATGAAATGGGCTTTGCGAAACCAGAATTTCTTTTTTAGAACCCTTTTTAGAATTGCCACTAACATTTGAGATATTTGCGAGAAACTGAAGAAAGCAAACTAAAATTTTGATTAAGGGGTAGAACAAGGGGATGGGGGAAAATTTCATCGAGATTCATTTTTCTTTTCTTTTGTATGTCTCATTCACAAAATTTCAATACGATCAGCATAAAAGAATTGAATAAATTAACACTATTTTTACAAAACAGATAATAACAATTCGAAAGAAGGTAGTATGACAAAACACTGTCAGTACAAACAAACACACACACACACACAATACTTTTGCAAGAGGATATTCATGTAACAACGTGCGTAATATACGCCTGACAAAATATTATTTTAGTGAAGAGCCCATTGAAATCATTGTATCTACTCGCGAGATTGACCTCAAAAAATATATACGCAGTGTGATTATATTCTTTGGAAGGCTCATTTCTAAAGGTACAATAATAATAATGATGGAAGGATAACATTAATCCCTTATATTTCAACCCAGTAATATTCATATTGGCATTAATCTCACACAAAAGAATTCTGAAAACCAAAAACTGCTAAACTTGCTTGGTAAGGATTAGGAAAGAAGTTTCTTGTAAATGACCACCCCAAAAACAAGATTTATCGTTACCTCTTTTTAGCTACCAAAGCCCGACATTATGAGTTTTCTGTCTAAAATTCGCGGGTTCGGCGCACAAATTCAATGTTTTCAATTCAATTATGCCTTATTTTACATGGCGAGACTGGCACCATCAGGCCTGCTCTTCCGTCTGATCAAGCATAATTCGTTAATGCTCCTTTCACAATCTAGAGGAGAAAGACTGTATCACTTGCGCTACGAAACTGACGATTTGAATTTAGCTCAAAGGTTTGAGGATCTTCAGCATGGGCCATCCAGCTTTAGTTCCCTCCGAAAGATGGCGCACGAAGAACGAAAATAACCTTCAAATCCACGGCTATCGGTTTGAAACCGCGAACTTAGATATAACAGTCCTACATGCTAACCGGTACACCACCGATGCGGCTTTCTCATCTTACTTTACCTTCTTACGAAGTATGGGTGAGACAGAGTAAAAATGGATAAAAGCTGATAAGCATAACCAATTGTAGCCACATATACATGATGACAAACTAATAAATGGTCACAAGTGCCTGTGGGAAAAGTCACAAGACAAAAGATCGGTTTATGAAAGAGAAAAAACAAACTCCTTACTAATATAAAGCTACTTACTAATGTAATATATTGTTTTTACAAGCAGTACCTTGTTTAAATATTGTTATGTAGACTAATGGATTTCTATTGAACTTATCAAGGATTTAAATTAAACTGGTCAAATCATCTCACTGATGGTCTGAATAATTAAAATAAGTTTTTCTTATAAATCACAAATAGCTCTGTTTCACACAAACTTTTCTGATATATAACAATTCATTTTCACTCATCACACATGAGATGACTTGTTTATTCAAGACTTATAAGTAATGGATATTTTCAAAACTATTACTGTTTAAAACAGAATGTGAACAATATGATTATCATTATTATTAATCTTTTTTTAAGAGTACGCCATCATCTTCCTAACTTCATAATTCAATGGAGATGAAGGCAAAATATATGCAGACTAATTTTTTAATTGAAAAGTAATGTTGAAACAAAGTAAAGAATATCATGCATGAATTAGAAAGTAAACAAATGTATTATGTATATGACTGATATTCTAATTAATCACTGAAATAGAACAATGATTTCTTGGCATTATTTCTGAAGAAATTTCAAAAATAATGAATTTACCAACTGCAAATATTAAATAATCATTGAAGTTGGCAGTAGTTAGAAATTTCGTTTACTGGCAATTCTAAATATGTGTTATCCAGAAAGAGTGTGACAACAGTAAAAAATATTGCTTAGAACTTCATTTGGTAGAAACATTTACTCGCATATTGTCCACATATCCTTTCTCACAAATGTATTCCACTATTTTCTTTGACTTCATTATGGCAGTCAAACATTCAGCTATTACCTCAAATAGCTACACTGTCCACAACTAATGTCATTTGCTCTTCAATTTGTTTATGTCAAAATAAAAGAAATATTTTTTACTGTACACAAGTTATTGCAAAGTAAGCACACATCCATACAAAGTACTACAGCATGTATAAAAATCATTTCCATCTTTAAAATGATGGTAAATAAATTTCTGTTTGTGGATTGACAATGTTTATGGTTAGAATTATCTTCACATTATCTATAAAATGCAATTAATACATAAAGGCAGTAATAAATGAGATATCAGTAGCCTACAAATTGACCATCAAAAATAAATTAATCCTTCACATCAAATCTACCCAACTACTTCATTGACAAAATTCAATTTCTAAATATTGAAATTAAAGCTTCTTCTCAGACCTACTGATGGACACAGTGGCAGTTGACAAATATTCATGTTTCTTTCTTATCACTCTCATAATGAACATATTCATATGATATATGATTTGATCATGCCAACCTTGGATCATAAAACATGGTCCAAATATCAAAACACTACAGACCTCCTCTTTGATATGTAAGAACTTGTTATATATTTCCTTAAAGATGACAATGAAGGTTAATTTCTTAGATGATCTCTCATAATTGATTTATTATATACAATTTGTAAAATATGAATACTTATGGTAACTTATACAATGTGGATAAGAACATTAAATCATAACCGACTGATCTCTGAACAATTGCACGATTGTATCTTTTTCTTAGCATTTTAAACTCTTAAGGTACTTCTCAGTCTAAAAAAACACATTTATTGTTGAAAAATTTGAACTTTAGTTTTTCACTGCTTCTCCTTCATGTTCCTTTAAATGCTTAAAACTGTTTGTTTCTATGTTTGTAAGTATTTTATTTATTTGTACTTTTCAGAATGGGAATGCTTGTGCCACATCCCAAATATTTGAAAGGATATGCATCGTACCTGCCACAAAAGTATTGTTACGACTATGTGTGACACAAGGAAACATCAAATAGCTCAAAAACAGACCACACTTGAGAGTAAAAGCAGGAGGAGATATTTGAAAGGTCATAGAAAGCTGAAAGAAGACAAGGAAACCAAAGTTGAAGGTGTAAAGTATCATCCCAAGCCATTTTATAACTAATGAATCTTAATCTGGCTTTTCCCTAAAGTTACTTTTTCTATGGTTTGGCCTGACTTGAAACTTCCTAACTCATATAATTTTGAAGATATCTTTAAGACTAATTTTTTATTTAATAGCAAAAAGTTAATTCTTGTGCCTAAACCTGAAATTGTTTCAAAAAATGCATGATAGCAATAATAAATCTCTCTGTTAATCAAAACTGATTTCTAAAAGTTCTAATTCAAATCTCAGAGTACTTGCAAGTCCCCCATCAATTTTCAAATTTAGGTGCATGCACTAAAGTATAAACCAATTAACAATCTTAAAGAGGAATCATCAAAAAATGTTCAACTCTTAATAAGTTATAATGTTACAAATCATACCCTGATTTTTGGATGGAAAATGGGCATATTAGATAAAATAATTAAAATAATTTTTTTAAAAATATTTTTGACTTTGTTAATACCTAATCTTATGAGGAAGCATATTTACATTCAGATATGCAATAAATAAAATTTTAAAACATAGGTAGACGAAAACCTAAGATAACTACATGATGTATTCAAGGAGAACTCTTTAACACAATCACACTAAAACAACAAATATTCTCATGATCCTCTCAGTGGATCATAAGAATACATTTTTTTAGCTTAACGCAAGATTGTAGGGTATTCCAAACATTAGAAAACATTATCATGCAACCAATTTCAACATACAAATATTATTTCTAGCAAAACAAAAATTAAAATCTACCATTTGCCTCATGTTTTTTCTTCAAAATCATTGCATGGGAAATGCACTACAATTTTTGAAACAAACATCACAAATACAGTAAAATACAAGAACACATATTTTTTAGCTAATAAGAAAAAAATTCACCAAGAACAACAGATTTATAAAAAAAAAATTCAAATGGAAGTGCAGATCAAATTCTCAAATAAAAAAAATTAATGCACAGATCCACTTCATTGTGATAACCTTAAATGCAAAATACTATTTCAATACAAATATTTCATTTTTAAATACTTTGATCATAATAAGAAACTACAAATTCAGCTTTTATACTTGTTCCTTACTTGAACCAATTGTAAATAATCCAAGAAAAAAAGTAATTGTAAAAATGGCCAAAAGTTAACTGTATCTAACAATAAAAACATCCTCAACTTGAACTAACACTACATAAAATGAACTTAAATTTTCAATTATTCGGGAATCAATCATTGCATACGTAAAGTGTTTCATCCATATTTTTAAGAATAACCTTTGTAATTTAAATAAAGTCACTCTAGATGTGAGTTACTACTAATATTTCTGACATGTAGATATATTCCTGTTCCGCAAATAATAAAAAAATAACTTTGCATTTGCACTGACTGTAATTAGACAATCAATCCATTTTCCCCCCAGAAAATAATAATAATCTAAGAGGGGTTTGAGAAAATATTTCTCTCATTCTCAACAAATAACAACTGATACAGTCAATCCAATTAACTTGAATTAGTCTGGAGAGTATTGGTGTAGAAAATAATTTTTACTTTTATTAGTTCTAGATGTCAGTAATGGGAATTTAACTGTGAACTATAGAAGTTCAAAATTCAATACATATCTTTTCCAATCTTCTTCTTCTGCATTAAGTACTTCCTCAGAAAACAATATATGAACTTCATTTACATTATTTTATTTATAATTGTTTACCATACAAACATATTCAAAAACTGTAACAATAGATTTTAACAAATTACAAATAATTGTCTAATTTTAGATTTCAATGAATACAATATTCATAGATATTTCTGTATGCTTCTTTTACAATTCTAAAGATGCTGCTTTTATCAATCACACTAAAATTCAATAACACAATTTCATAGGCATTGTCCTCCTCATCAAGGACTGATCCAGCCGATCATAATGGGGGGCCATCGTAGATTATTGTTAGATGACAAATGTATGTGTAATTATATTGTATATCATTTATGTACTGTAGATAAGATACTAAACAATATTATTGTTTAAATAAAATAAAATAGTTTATTATTATTGGGCTCATCTTTGTCTAATTTACATTGAGTTCATTTCAGAAAGAACAAGTGAACTACTACGTAAAAATTAAATCTCATCTTTGCACGTAAGTGCTACTCTTCAATGTGCTAAAAGAGTAAATTAACACCATTAGTAAAGAGTTGCGAAGATGTTTACTCACATGTAATCTGTTAATTTCAAAATATTAATTACAACTCAGAGATAATTTATGAGAATAAAGAATTAAATCATTCAGTTTTCTTTATCCTAAATATCATTTTTTTATTAGAAGTAATCACTACATGAAAATTTTCAGACAATGACCAAATAACTTCCGATAATTAACTCGACACCAAGTGAAACAACATAATTGCCTGATCGCATGAAAGTAATTTTTATTGTCAAATTCTCTGTTTTTTATTAATATTTTTTTGTAAAAGGATCATACCTATTTGAAGATAAGTAAATAAGCATTGTTTTCTTCATTGATTTCAGTATTTTAATTGTTTAACATTCACTACAACTACATATGTGTGTACCTATAATTACATAAATAATTGCTAAAATCAAGTGTTATTCATATCATTCTACACTCACTTAAGACAAGTAATGTTTGTTTTCCTTAGAAATTTAAATGTGAAAATTCACCAGTATTAACATATTGATGGTACTAACTGTATGCTACACACTGTTACTTACAACAGATTACTTTAGTACAATACATGGCAAAATATACCATTATAACACAGCAGAAATTCACAGAGAACTCTCAATACATAAAATAAGTCAACTCAAGATATTTTTATTAGTTTTAAGAGAAAACATTATAATACTGTCATTCCTCAGAAATTTTATTCTTCATTTCAGCAATAACGAAATGTTTACACATTCAGTTTTCTAAAACATACTACAATTTATGTCAGAAAAGCTTAAAATGTATGTATTTTGTTTGAAATACTATTTCATAGCATCAAGTAAAACTGAAATGTTAATTCTTATTTCTTTTTGCAAAATCTTCCTTCTTAAAATAACACAGAAATTCAATAACTTAACATCTCAAAACAAACAATTCTATTATTTACATTGTAAGCTTAAATGGTACCCACCAGAAATAATTCCATCCATTTGTTGCAATGCTGCTTCCAACATGCGACTGGCCTCTGCATGTGGACTGCCCAGCGTTGCTTCACGCTGGGCTTCAAAGTTTTGTTCAGCTTTACCCATACTGCAAACCTTTTGGCAACAAAAATAATCAAAATTAAACACCAGAGCTTATGTAATAGAAAATACAATGATAGAATCATCACAAAACCACTTTACAAAATTAAAATACAAGAGGATTCTATTTCATCAAAATAAATAATTAATATCTAAGAAACAATGACAGCTGTAAACATATGTTTTTTAGATCAGAGAATCTATAAAGTAAATCAGTATAAAATTATATAAGTATTTCAACAGACGAATTTCTAAAGACTTAAATACAATAATGTTTGCAGGCTGAAACTTTTACAATCACTACTGTTTTGACAGAATAATATTGCGTCAACCCTAACCTCACAATGACAATAATTCGCTTATGTTCTAAATGATCCCTCTACTACAGTTTTGTTTGTTGAAATATGTTAAAATTAAAAGAAAGGGTGACTTCAGGTTTCAATGCCAGGCTATTGATAAGAAAACAAATACAGCGTTCATTAGCGTCACTAGCTGTCCAAAACGTCATATGTCAAGTATGTAATAAACGGCATAAAAGAGCGAAACAAGCTTTACCAGCTCACTCTCACCTTTTAGTAAGGCACTTAGTGTAAACTTAGTTGTTTTGATAAATCAAATAAACACTAAAAACGGGTAAAAATTAAAAAATGCCGAACAAAAACACTACAGAACTCACAGCCTCTACGATACCGACGCGTATGTTTTTGCAATGAATGAAGAACTAAAGAAGTCAAATGAGAGACTTCAATTCTTTCACAATTTATCATAGTTTGAAACATTCAGGCAATAATCAAATTTAAATATTTATAAATGGAATACTTCATTTACGTAAGAAATCTATTATTAAACAAAAATTATAACAAAATTACAATAAATTTAACTGTACAGGCACCATTATCCAATAATCACAGTTTCGCGCCTTGCTGCGAGTTGAAATGCAACCCTCATTTACGTTATGTACTACGGGTCCAGGAAAGAATTACTTACAGGCGAACTATAAGATTCAAAAAAATAAGTAGGGGAACGTTAAGATTTTCATCCCCGGCAGATCAATTGCAAAGAAGTGCTATAATCCGTGCTTCATTTAATATTTGCGTAGTATTGCGATGCATAGTATATATTTCCCTTCCTTCTCTTATATTAAATTACCTTTTAAGTAATAATTATTATTTCCTTATTACTAATTGACTTATAGATAATTAATTGCTCAGTCATCAAAATTAAATATTTTGGATAGCACATTTATATAAAAAATCAATTCTATCTCAGGGGTTTTTATTCTCTCATGGGCTTCCTTATTCACTGTTCTATGAAGTCCCAGCTGGTAACTTTTACATTGAGAAATAACTGATAGAAACTATAATTCCCAAGGGGAAAAAAACATTATTAAAAATTTATAACGCCCAACACTACTTTGCTACGTTAACTTATTAGGCTTTTCTTTGGATACTGAAGAATAAATAGCATAGACGAAATACAATAAACGATAATAAATGTTTCATTCATGTTAGTCTTCAGCAGCCTCCATTCGAGCCCGAAGTTGACATCCACGAGCAAGCCAGTGCTATTACGGAGGACTGCGATGCTCTGCGCAGCAACGGCACTCCGGGAGACGACGATGCAGGATCCGATGAAGATGGAGACACGGCTAGCTGGCCAAAGTGTTAATCCGGCCCCAAAATGGCAAATACATACGTACGTACGTACATACATACATACATACATACATACATACATACATAAATCTTTAAACTCCTGCAATTTCCAAAGATTCAAACGATAATGAGACATTTGGTTTTTATACGCTGATTTGTTCTATCCGAGAAAAAAGTAATTGAAAACATTTTAAGCCATTTTTGAGAATTTTTTTAAAATGTTGAGGCTTCGTATGAAGTATCTCGATATCAAAATATCATCGGCGAGAACCGACATCAGCGAAATCGGGGATTATTAATTTTAATGAAAGTTTTATCTAAGGTAAGTCTTCAGCTTTGTTCACAAACGTTTTTCCGCAAAACAAAATCGGTATCAAAATCCCATGATCCGAGAGGACGACACAACCTCTATGTAGCCTGATCTACTCGCTATATCTCCGCGAAGGCGCACGCTGCTTTGCGCCGTTAGACTTAGGCACATGGTGCATCTATCGAGGAAGCCTTTGCAGACACCTTCATTGACTATGTTCCATAACGTTCTCTTAAGCCAGCGTGATATCGAACGGAGTGCCACGGGTGCGTCCAACTATGGAATTTAAACCAACTATGGAATTGGACCAACTATGGAATTTAAAAATGGGATACATAAAAGAAATATCGAGTCTATTCCAGTGCAAACATTTCATGTAATCTCAAACTTTTTCTGAATAAGGAAATTTCAGTTTTATTTTCAGAGAACTACTAATTACTTATCGGAAAGTAACGAAATAAACGTGTTCAGACAGTCAACATAAGTTTAGATAATCAAAATTTACAGAAACAACCATATTTTTCTTTCTTAAAGACGTTGATTAATGGATTAAAATGGAGCATCTATCAGCATAATTTTAAATCTTTCGAAAGTATCTGACATCATTTACCAGGGCATTTTGGATTATAAATTCTCTTTGTATGGAATTCGTTACCATAGATTAGACATTTTCGTATGCTAAACATCGATCTCAGGATACACTCTATACTGGAATGAAGTATCATTATTGACTTATCTTTCCTATTAATTGCCAAATGGAAATACGATTCCACATGTTTCGATCTTAGCCCCTCCTCGTCCTTCGGTGCAAATGGATCGAGAAGAAAAATTTCCTCGTTTAGAGGTTTGCTTCACTGAATATTATATTCTTGGCAAAAATGAAACAGAAAGTGGTACCCCGCGGTTGATCAATATACCATCTTTAAAATGTAATGATCTACCCTAAAAATTATGAAATATATTAAATACTTTCATTGAAATTTTCTGCATTTTCAGTAAATGAAATTATGGTTCTCAATAGTAAATGTCAGAATAAAAATAAATTCGCGTTACTCGTTCAAAGTCCATTCATTGAAATCAAGCACCAGATGCCTCACCAACCAGTCGGTAAACATGTTATGCTTTGGAAGCAAAGTCCGAACACGCTGTTAAAATTGAGATCTCATGTGTCTCGTATTTTTCATTGCTCGTTTATTTCCTCATTTGGCTTTCCCCCTCTTCGTCGGTATTTTTTTAATATTTTCAAAAAATAAATGTTTGATTTAAGCAGAATAAGTTCGCGGTTTGAAAATTTTAATTTTTGAGATACAATAATTTGTTGAATCAGTCTCCTTGTTTGTAGGTTAGTGTTCACAGCGCAAAGTAACATAATAATATTTTATTGAGTCAGGGTTTTGGAGATTGGTCTTTTGTTACGCCGAAATTTAGAGTAGGCAATTTTAGAGTAGTGATAAAATCGCAAACGAACATAAATAAAAGAAATATTTAATTGAATTCAATTTATTTTTCAATTTATTTTATCCAACGGAACATCCATTTTAATAACTAACATAGGTGTAATCTCTAAAAACATATTCAAACTGTTATTACCTTTTTTGAGTTTTTTATTACAGAAAAAGACGCCAACTTACTGAACTATTTCTTTGAGAATTTTAAGACAGTACTAAGGGTAAAGAATACTAATAATAAAAAGTACGTATAATAATAATAATAATAATAATAATAATAATATATGAAATATAAATAATAATTAATATTACATAAAATGTTGTAAAAAATTAGTAATATAATAGAAATTATTTCTACTACAACAGTGTATTCGCAACCCAGCAAAGGTTTCCGATGTATGTAAATATCCAATAGATAAAATCGCTAATCGTATGGCAAAGGTTGCGGTTTTACGAATGTAAATAACCCACTAGTTAATATCACAAACATTTTTTTGTTTTGAATCATATTTGTTATTATTAGTTCAGTTTTCCTAATTGTAACAATTTTTCTTATAATAGCGAGGAAAACTGGCTTTGAAAGTAAGTTAAACTACAGAAATTTCTCAAAGTAATTTAGTAGGTGACATTTTGAAAAACTTGTTTCAGTTTAAAAAAAACGAGTAAAGTATACCATGACATGTCATGTTATGAGGATTTTAGCTTTTACGTTTCTTTGTATTTAACTGTTTAGTTATATACCTTTATGTAATAAACCAAATAAGCTGCATACAACGTGTAAAATTGTACATTTGCTTCGTGTTACAGGGGCGTAAAAATAAATGTCGTTGCTCCTAAAGCAATGTAAAAAACTATTTTTTTTTAAAACGAAACTCCTGTTACTTAATTAACAGCTAATATTGAGTGGCTTGGTTAAATTGAAGGTGAAAACAATGAATAACCTAAAAACGGCTGCATAACCAAAATCACCCCTATTATACAAATATTTCGTATTTCTACTGATCCAAATTATTCGATAATCGACACATGGGTCATAACATTTATGGAAATAATTTAATTGTTGATGATCTTAAACATGATGGTATATAACAATTACAAGCACATAAACCATACGCACATGAGAATCAATACAATTGAATCCATTGCTATCACACTTTAGAACTTTGATTCATAATGAGAATGACCCACAACATTGATGTGCGTTCAAATGCGAGAAATTCATTAGTGAGATATCGAGGACACACGGTCAGCACTCGTGATATTCGTATTTACTTGAAATACGCTATCCAGGCCAAGAGATGAAAAAAGCAATGTAATAAATCTTATTTTAAATGAAATATTATTCCCTGGTAAACCTCCCCCTCTCTGCGAAATAATTAGTAAGTTCAGCAAACGTACTAAAACGAATAATTAAATCTAAAAAAAGGCTTGTTATTTAACCGTCTTCTGGTGTACTTTAGAACTGCAAATAATTACACAGATGAGTATTAATCCGAGGGAAGCTCGTGCTGATAGAGCGGTCCATGAGAGCAGCGCATGCGCGATATTCCGTCTGGCCGGCGAGTGTACGTCGTGCGCGTCGGGTTATATTACGCAGAGGCCATGCACTGCGCAAGCCGGGGTGGTGGTGGGGGGGATGGCGCCCTAGACTTTGCCTCAGGCGTCAGCGGCCAGCCCGCTCGCCAATTCCTCCTTAATGCTCCTGTAATTGAAGACGGGGCGTAGGTCCCGTTCTCCTCCTCACCCCATCCCCACCCCCACCCCCACCCCCTGCCTTCCCTGCAGCGCCCCCTCAGTAATGACTCCTCAAATGAGAACTGCGTTGTAGCTTCCAAATGTTAAAAAGTACACACTAGTCGTCTTTTTAATAGTTTACTCTTGAAAAAAGAAACAGAAATAATCTCATTAGAATTTTCTTTTCTTCCGGGCCTCCAGAATCAAGGCTTTTCACATTCGTTTGATGAACATGGTATCTGATGTAAAGGTATTTGAAATTCGAAGAGTAAGACCAACATTTTTACGTAGAAAGAATTTGCAATAAAAATATTAAATATAGCCAAAAGGGTACAATCACAGAATCAATATTTAAATCATATTTTTATGTTTAAAACGTATTTATGTTTAAAAAATATTCTTATGCAGCTTTAAAAAAGGGTCATGTTAATTTCTCAGTCCAATTCATTGACATCGTAACTTAATAATCTAGGAATCCATCGTATTCAATATTTATAATTTGAAAATGATTTGAGCAATTGTTCTGTCATAAAAATAATTATTCTTCACAATACATTGCGCATAGATTTGCATTCTCTCAAGTGAGTTCATCAGCTTATGGATTCATGCTAATTAACCCAAAATTTCAAGTTCTGTGATTGACTTCCCTCAATTAGTAAAAGTCTTAATCACTATGTCGTTTTAATTTGTTGAGAAAGTCTTAACGAATGAACGGATTCATTTTCGTACGTCTGTGATACTCACAGATCTCCAAATGCAATTATAACATCGTTCTGATGTATTGTCTTCATCTTTAAAGCATTAGTAAATTAGGCAACCCCTATGTACTAAATTCCACCTCTTGTCTCAGCACAGAAATTTATCATGAAATTAGAACACAAATAACACTATCATGTTAACTGCATAGACATATTCATTATATCAAATTTAAATGTTTCGTTCATATTTTATTTCGCTTAGCCATATAATCACTTCATGTGAAATGTAATTCCTAAACTTATACATGAAGCCGCGTACATTGTAAACATTCGAAGTCCTCATTATTTACAAATTAATTTCTCTTTGTGTGTGTGTCTCTCTCTCTCTCTCTCTCTCTCTCTCTCTCTCTCTCTCTCTCTCCCTCTCTCTCTCTCTCTCTCCCTCTCTCTCTCTCTCTCTCTCTCTCTCTCCCGCCCTCTGCCGCCCTCTGTCGCCCTCTGCCGCCCTCTGTCGCCCTCTGTCGCCCTCTGTCGCCCTCTGTCGCTCTCTGTCGCTCTCTGTCGCTCTGGGTCTCTCTCGGTCTCTTTCGGTCTCTTTCGGTCTCTTTCGGTCTCTCTCGGTCTCTTTCGGTCTCTCTCGGTCTCTTTCGGTCTCTTTCGGTCTCTTTCGGTCTCTCTCGGTCTCTTTCGGTCTCTTTCGGTCTATTTCGGTTTCTCTCGGTCTCTGTCGGTCTCTTTCGGTCTCTCTCGGTCTCTTTCGGTCTCTCTCGGTCTCTCTCGGTCTCTCTCGGTCTCTCTCGGTCTCTCTCGGTCTCTCTCGGTCTCTTTCGCTCGCTCACTCTCGCTCTCCCTGCCTACCCCTTGATCCACTAAACAAACATTTACACACTAGGAGCTAGCGACATCTGGTAGCAGATTACAGAAACACAGACATCACTCGTCCAGTCTACTAAATATGATCAAACTGCTGTTAAAATATATCCCGTTATTTTATGATAGCGAAATTAGAAAATCGGTGATCCTTGAGTAGAGAATACCGTTTATTCAATTTTCTGGCATATACTAATATCGCAACGCTCTGTGCAGTGATTGTGGGGAAAATCTCTACATATGTAATTTTCAAATGTGTTACCAAACTCTTACATTGCTTAGATCCTTCTAAAGGAGAATGTGCGAAATTATGAAAATGTGTCATGTTTAAAACAATATCTCTAGAAAACAAACGTATTTTATCTAACGTGAAATAAGATTTAGAAAAATATTTTTCCAGTCATCTTCAGATAAAAACATAATATCTTAATTAAAAGAAAATTGAAGGACACCTATAAGCCATTTTAAAAACTAACACCATTAATCAATAGATAGCTTTCATAGAAAGATTCCTTCCTAAGTAATTTAAAGTAAACAACAAAACCTTACTTTTAAAATAACTCTTAAAATGACGTATAACGCATCAATTTTTATATAAGATAAACGGTTGCTATTGAAGTTGTACTCCTTTAAAGCTGTATCAACAGTGTTTGAGAGCAAGGATGAAGTAAAATATTTTAAAATCTACTTGCCCTGAACTTACGCAGTTTTTTGTAATGCTGCAATCTGTGTCGTCTGTCTGCGTAGGAATGTTTCATTGAAGGACAAATAGAGTAATACGTCATCAAACTAGATAAATTTCTTTTCTGGCAATATGACAAAATTAAGTTGCGAAAAGAGAAATTACAGAAAGTAGATATCTTTCCACACTATCCACTCCAAGGTAAATTCTATAGGGTAATGTACAGTACATTTTTATTTATTTAGATGAATTTTAACAACCATAAAATGTCTTTTATTGTATTCTAAAATGGAAAAAAAGCATCGTATATCTTGGAAATTTAAATGTATTTGTTGTACCTGTGATAACGTTCTGCATTTCGGAAATCAAGGATTTAGAAGTGAAAGTAGTTTTATACTCGAACCCAATTGTAAAACAAATCAGTGCAATGGAGTGGTTGTACCTTCCAAAAGTGGACAAGATCGTCCAAAACTGTTCATGTTTGCATTATCCAATATAAGAAAAAAGGTTCCTGTTTCGTGAGGTACATCTTAGAACTTGGTCTTAGAGCCTAGGCTACATCACCCCCCCCCCCCGTTTATTTGGAGTTATGCACGATTATAAAGTATGTTATGGCTGGTTTTTCCCTTGTATAATAATCTGCTAACGTTAAATTAATTATTAAACGTTATTTTAATTAACGTCGAAATTTCTTCCAAGTTAAAATCGAAATTGAAATTTTACATTAATGAATAGCCCTAAGTATGTAAATGTGAAAAAGCTGTTCCATAATTCTCCCTCATTGTAACAGCCTTGTTCAAACAGCATTGATTATCCTAATTTACAATCAATTCTACTTGGCCGTTTTAAAAGAAATCCTCTTTTCTCGATAAACAATAAGCAATCCAGAATCCAACTATCCATAAAAGTTTAAACACACACATAAACCACACTCACACACATATACAAAACCCATTCAAACACATACACACATTTTTTCGTCAAAATTGTAAGTATTAAATACATTTTAAATGTCTTTGCTATTGCTTCCAATTTTAAAATGTAAATGGAAATGTTACTTCAAGAATAGCCCTAAGGATGAAAATATGAACTACCATAAATCACCCACATCTTAAGAGCCTTATTGAACCAGCGACGATTACCGAGACTTACAATCAATACTACACGGCCCGTATTAAAAGAAACCCTCATTTATCGGCAAATAATAAGCAATCCAGAATCCAACTACCCATAAAACGTTGACACACAAACATTTTTTTCGTCCAATAGAAATTCCTTCCCGAAATAGATGCCGCAACGGGGTTATCGCGCGGCGTTTGCGATACGGCGTACTTCGCGAACGACGCCTCCGGCGCCCAGCCGTCGCTCGTTTGCTATCGGCCGAGCGAAGTCCACGGAGCTCATCGGCGCTTTCCCCGTTCACTCTGCACAGACGCGCCCGGCGCCGCGCACGTGGCGAGAGATATGTTCGCTCAGGCTCCCTTGTTTCCCCCTCGCGCTTTCTCTCTCGATCTCAGCATCGGGTTCTTTCCGCATGGGAGGTCGGAATTGCCCCCCCCCCCCAAAAAAAAAAGATATTCAAAAGCGAGACGTCAAACTAAAACTGAAACCGTTAAAAGCCATTTCAGAAGTAAAAGGTAACTCAAAATTGTTAATTTATCTATGTTTTTAAATTTTATGCAGGAAAATGGACCGAATAAAACTGTTTCGGAGTTTAAAAGATTATTTAGTGCAACTAGTTAATCTCGGTTCGTGTTTCGAGTGTTGACACTCGGTGTAAACAACGGATGTATGAAATGTCTGGCGTTTTGCTTCTTCTAAAAGAAAGTACACTTTAGTTTTATGAGATTCTTCAAGGATAAATAAGTCTATATCTTTTTAACTCTACTCAATTATGCCTAAGAATTTCTGTAGAAACTGAATAATTTCTACAATTAGTTACGCCCTTCCGTAACATTCAGTCCAAAGAAATAAATAGAACAAAAAGAGGAAATGAATTTTCAGTTTTGAATATAAACAAATGAATATGATTGCATTTATTTAAGACGCAATTTTAAAAATATCCGAAGAATGATTTCTATGGTGCTAAATGTGTTCGTTACATTATTAGAAGTAACATTAATAATTATATAGTATGTAAATAATTAAAATAAAAGAAGAGGTATCAATGCATTTATAAAATATGCCAAGTTTTTTTTATTCTTTTATTGCATTCTATTTTTTTAAGTTTTCGTGTTTTTTGTCCTTGGCGAATAAAAATTAATAATTTCATGTTTTAAACTATGTTGGAATTTAATACATAATTAATTAAGCATGGGAAACCATAAAATATAATTAAAACATCTAATACGAACCATTTAGTTTTGCATCAAATTTTAGTACTCTTATTATTTATGTACAGATATTAGTATGCGAAGTTCTAGTCATTTAATGCTAGAAAACATAAACGAGACGAAGGAAGACCACTAAACAGAACAGAATTTCCTCTTCTACCACAAAGATTGCGCATACCGGATTTCTCGCAAACGGTTACTTCAAATGCAAACATAACAAAAAACCAAATTACAGAAAAAGTAACACAAGTCATTGCGTCTATAGTGCATCACATAGCAAACAAATATTCTAAGAATTATATAATACCAGAAATTATAACAAATAATATCAACATTTTAAACTGGAATGGAAACGAGATGAAAATGAATGAAAATGAGTTCAGGTTCTTCCATTCAAATTGGGCAATGGACATTGGAGCCATCTTCATAGTAATTTAAAATTTAATGTTCTAGTGTAGCATTAATATTAAAAAAGCATTCAACATTATGAATTGATTATACCATACTCTGTTAACTTAGAAGCGGTCGGTACATATCAGCTTAGTTCATTAGAGTCATTATAATAATGGCCTATAAACCACCAAATAAAAAATTCCCAGAAAAGACGCTAAAAAGCATTGTAAATAGTAATACATCAAAACTAATTGCGGGACATCTAAACTGTAAAAATATTGTATGGGGCTGTAATTCAACAAATAATGTAGGAGAAAAACTAATAAACTTATTACAAAATTATAACGCTGATATACATGCGCCATCAGAACCCACACTTTATCATTGTGACCAGAATATTATTCCAAACATCCTAGACGTAACAATATCTAACTAGTGGTTCTACAAAACGGCACAGACTTTCTGTTTTAGTTTCTTGTAGTTGTTTCTTGATAAATATGTTTTGTTTTAAGAACACTTCGAATTTGTTCAATTTCCAATTATTCGAGTAACTCTGAGATCACAATAGTGAAGAAATTAGTGAGTAAAGGTTACAAAGTAACGAACTGGGGCAGGTTCATTGCAGATTACTCATTTAACCATTTTTTCACAATCATCTGCACTCGATCAGGGGGGGGGGGTAATTCATGCACCACACCCCAGAGCCAGCCAGGGCGTTTGGTTTTTTTTCCAAAACGTAAGAAGGGGGTGGCGGTTGCATCATAAAACACTTGGTTTGTAACGAGAGCTTCTGGACCCTCTGTATAGTACTTTGTCCACAAACATTAATAGGAATTCACTAATGGAAAGCCATTAGAAGTTCTTTAGTATTCTCAATTTTTATGACATCTGAAGTTTGTAACATCTATTTAACATGTACAAACACGTTTGCCTCCATTTAGATGGCAACCATAAATATTTTCTTCTGCGTGAGAAAATTAAAAAATTTCCGTCCTTCGTTACTTATGAAACACATTACGTAAGTGAAAGCTACAAATACACATTTTTCCCTTCGATAATCGGACAGACACATGTGGCGGAAAAGGCCAAATGACAGCATTTTAGGAAGAATCAAAGTACACGATGATGTTGATAACGTAATATTAATAAATTAATGAGGGAAGTTGTGTCTAATAGGGAAATATCATATTTATCTCATCTAAATAACATAAAAAATAAATTGCACGCATTTTTTACATTTAATTATTGTCAGACTAATGATAATATATTTTCCTTCCTTTCAACAAAAGTGTTACAGTTGCTTTCACATACAAAATTAGTGACACTACACAATGGCACAGACTTAACCGTATTATTTTTCTATTTCCTTTGGTCTTGGCTAGCTATTCGGACTTGCCACATACTCTTCCTGGATGCCATCTATCGCTGCCAAAAATACATTTTTTATTCTCAATTTTTATGTTTCCTAATTTTAGAACGGAAATATTATTTTAAGAATATTCAAGAACAATAAAATCTCGTCCTAAATGACCATTTTCTTTGAATAATTGAAAGCCGTTATTAAGAAAATGGCTTTTAAGCGCTACTGTAAATTCGAAATTTGAAGCTCTTTCCACACAACATTATTGAGTTTACGGAAAAATTCATTAGAAGTAATTTGAAGCTATTTAACTCATAAATACAATACTGTTTACAAATTGCTGGAAATGTGCTTATTAACGGCGTGAGTAATCTAAAAAAAATACATTAGTGGACTTTTTGGAAAAGCAAAAAATACCCTGAAATGAAGTTTACGACATATTAAAGAGGGCAATTGGCACTATCCGTTCTAAAAGTTTGAAGAAAAAATGTGTAGCCGTTTTTGAGAAAATGGCTTTTGAGTGTTTATTTTTACTCATAAATATAATAATGTGAACAAATTACCGGTAAAGTAAATATTAACGACGTGAGAGACAAATAAAAAAAATACATTTTTGTAATTTTTCAAAAAAACAAAGAATAGATAAATATGGCGTTTACGTCACCTCATAGTGTACATTTAGCACAATCCCTACCAAAAGCTTAAAGAAAAAATGAGTATCAGTTTTCGATAAATCTTGTTTTTGTTATTTTTTAAAAGGGCACACATTGCACGCAATATTGCGCGAAAACTACTAAAATGTTGAATGAGATCAAAGGCACAGCAGGGATATCCATTAATGGCCTGATTCATCTACGTCGGTGGCCTGCATAGAAGAAGAAAAGGAGAGAGGATTGGTAGATTCACTGATTAGTAGAGGTGTGTGAAAGTCAATGAAAGCAATTCATTACTATCAACTCTTAATAAAAAGCAAAATAGTGGATTTTTGCGTGGTCATTATTGTCAGTTATTATCTTAATTTTAGATGTTATCTGATGAATGCTGAAAAACCTTGTGAGACGAAACGTTGTGTATTAAGAACTTATAAATTTCAAAAACGCAAATATTTGTCTTTGTGATTTTGAATAGATTTTGAGTAGATTGCGAAACTTTTATGCTCACATGAAGCATATTTTATTAATGAACTATGCAGACGATAAACTTGGGTTGAACTACGAAAATTGCCTATATCATTATACGAATATATTCTGAAAAAAGAAATGAAACACTAAGCGCGATATGTGCACTTCAATTAAACCATACTATCTTAATACCCTTATCAAACGACGCATCCGAATACATCAGCATCTTGGTATAAAACGGGCAACGTCCCGGAACTGATCCTCTCGGACATGAAAGGAACGAGTCGAGTGAGCAACGAGTGCTAATCGCCCGCTGCGCGTCTGTCGAAAGCGACTGCAAGGCTCCGACAGCCCCTCCGCCACCCGCACATCTGCGCCGCCCGCCGCCGCCCCGGGCCCTTTCCTTATCCCGTTCAGCGGCGCGCAAGTGAGCGCGGACTCCACTGAAGCCTACGCATCCATTCCGTTATCGCCCGCCGTTAAAGAGAAGAGCCCTCTCAGAGCGCAGAAATGCTACGCGGTAATAGCCTCTTCTCGCACTTCACGTTTTGAAGCAAGTGCGGATTTTTCTGAAAAGATAATCGTTAAGATATCGAATTGATTGAGAAAACACGTCATACAGAGTAGCGACAAAAGGACCCGTCGATGTAATTACAACAAGACTTCATTCAACAGTCACATGAGAATTAGTATACCTTATTTTAATTTTGTTTATTTTTAGTGTTTTAATTTGCTTTATCGAGAATACACAGTTTAGTTCTAAAGCCTTTGACAAGTGGGATAGGGTGTGTGTGTGTGTGTGTGTGTGAATTTGGTGAAAAAGAAGGGGTATTTGGGGCAAGGGCCCCAGCTCGAAAGTCAATATAATTTTATTTCAGTTATTAAAAATATCTCGTCATAAAGTAGTATTCAGATTACGAATGTATTTTTTTAAACTCCAAGATAACGTTCTTTATTCTTTGTAATGTTTCAAAAATATTTTTTGTTATGAGAGGGGTAAATTGAAATCATCCCTTGAAATATTTTTTTCTGATTCCGCCCCTGTTTGTAGATATCAATTTTTAAAAAAAACTTGCATATTTCATTCAAAAATTAATACTTTAAGCTGTCCTCATTAGAACGTTCAAGTATACTGTCAACTAGAAAGAAATGCAACAGGTGTTTATGTGCTCTAGAACAGAAACATTCATGTTTTATGAAGCGTTTTTTCGAAGTTTCTATCTATCATTCAAATGAACTATAATATCGTGTTTGAATGCTCAATGACTCAGTTGTATTGACATAAGGCGTAGATACAGCATCGTCAGTTCATGACTTGTGAAATAATTTCAAGTGATGAAATATGAAACGTAATGCAATACGTTTGAATATCTTTGACCAACAAAATGCTTTAAATATCTACTTCCGGTAGAGAGCTTATTACATCATACCCAGTGTAAAATGGCCTCTTATGAATTAAGAAATACAATCTTTCTTCTACATGTAATTGCTTTATCCCGGCCTAGTGCTCCCTAAAAGAGTTATTTGCCCAAATAATAATCTAAATTCACAAATATGTCTCATTTTACAAAATTATAATATTCTTTAAAAATATTCTTTGCATTTTTCCACAAATGGATATAAGGTTAACCCAATATCTTGGGCCAGCAAATAAAAAAATCCTTTCTGAATTAAAAGATAATAATATTATTGCACTTATTTTTTCAAAACATATACCTCTAGTGGAAGGGGTAAACATTTACATCTTTACATGGAACGGCAGTCTTTATGACTTGTAATTAATGACGGTAAAATGAAAGTGATCGCAGGAGGGAAATAGACGCCTCCTAACTCTTCGAAAAAAAAACACAATCATTATCACTTTACAATACTTCACTTCAAAACTTAATTGTGTCAAAACATGTTCCCAGCTAAATTTTGTTAATTTTCTTGTAAAACAGTTTTATAAACATTTTTATTATAATTAAAATTATTTCAATATAAAAATTATAAACATGCTTTATAACATCAGTTCTAAATTATTATTTTTTTGTCTTTTTCGCTACAACCCTTGTTTTTTCTCTCAGCTTATTGCACTTATTCACAAACACAACGCTAATGTTCATCGACATGAAATTGTCATGTACAAGTAATTTAACGTTTCCAATAAGATCCAATATTTTTTTGAATGCTAAATATACTTAACGTTTAATACACCAAGTGTTGTTATGAACTGAGAAGAAGTGTGTGCAATATTTGTGTACATTATTAACCGACAATGTTTGTATCTAAAACCCGTAGTATTTATATCCAGGGTGGAGAAATCATTTATCGTAGCGTGCAGCGATACCCCTTGCGGGGTTGGGAAACGGCTTCACGGGTTCCATTTGCAGAGAGTGACATATGAATATAAAAAGCCATCGCTGACGATACAAATCGAAGAGCAGTTTGAGCAGGAGTAGGCCATGAGTTTGTAACCCTTAAAACGCAATTTACCTCTTCTGTCCTTCAAGGAAGAAAGAAAGAAATGAATCTTAAATATAGTTTATTTTAGGTAGTGATAGAAGAAAATAGGGTAGGATAATAAAAATATCTATTTAAGAACCATCGCTAAAACTCAATGACGATCAAAAGAAAAAAAAGAAAAAT
Source organism: Gryllus bimaculatus (assembly GCA_017312745.1). Lineage (NCBI taxonomy): Eukaryota > Metazoa > Arthropoda > Insecta > Orthoptera > Gryllidae > Gryllus > Gryllus bimaculatus. Next base: position 5,586,877 of record BOPP01000063.1, read on the forward strand.
TTCAGAATTCACGTCTAAGACAAGATGTTTTTCATAGGTTTAAAAAGATAAACTTTAAAAAATGACACTCCCCTAAAAGTACACTGTCCATCAAGATGGCAAATCCTGACTTCCCTCTTCAGCTTCAACACTTGTCGTGGCAGGCAAAGGATTAGTTCCCAGGGTGAGGAGGCTTATTAGCGGGTGGCTTGTGTGTGTTCCTCTTGAAATGGTATTGAACTCTGTTGCCGTTAAAAAATAACATATTAAGACATGTTCCGTAATCACTCCTAAATTAAGGTCTAATGAACGTGAGACGGAAAGCAAACAACTCCTTAGGAGCCATACCTAAAAGCGACTGATAGGGATGAGGAGACGTGCGAGTAAGGCGGCGAGCAGCGGGGAGGGGGCATCCACGAGCAGCGGGAAAGCAGCTTGCCTGAAAGCGGCCTGCCCTTGGGCGGTGAGCAGCGGGAAAGCGGCCTGCCCTTGCGGGAAAGCCTCTTGAAATGGTGTTGAACTCTGTTGCCGTTAAAAAAATAACACATTAAGACATGTTCAGTAATCACTCCTAAATTAAGGTCTAATGAATGTGAGACGGAAAACAAACAACTCCTTAGGAGCCATACCTAAAACCGCCTGATAGGGATGAGGGGACGTGCGAGTAAGGCGGCGAGCAGCGGGGAAACAGCCACGTGGGTGGGTGTATAGATGGGCAAGCCAGAGGGCGGATGAGCTGCTGGGTATCCGAGCGGGATCACAAGCCATTAATTAGTGACCTCGGCGCATCAACTGCTCCTTAGCCCCATAAGTCAAGTGCATGTTCTACTACGGAAATGGCGGTGATCTTCCCCCGATAGATGGTGAGATCTGTCGCCGACCTACCATCGGCTGGTGGTGTTTTCCCCAACCAGATATCTCCTACCAGCGGGGCACCGCCCTAGCCGGAGCAAGCTCACACCGGGAGAGGTGTCTCAGTGCAACAGCCGATGTCACTCCAGTGCCTCTGATCGGGAGGTCCTAGTTGCGAGTCCAGACAGTGGCTAGATTTTCGGCACTAGGTTGTCAGCTAGGGCGAATTCAGTCGCAGCCTGGAGGAGAATTGTAGATGCTGGTTGTTCTGATTAGTAGTTTTCCGTGGTTTCTCCGATTAACACCAGGGGAATGCTGGAGAAGTACCCTAACAAACGGGCCACGAACCACGCGCGATCTTTCCTTCCTCTTCCTCTTTACGCGCAGTCTATCCTCAGCCCATGTACCGAGAACACATAACTAACATGTACTACTCTACCACGCATTCCCGAAGACCGGCTAGGAGTTTACAACTTGTCCCAGCTGGGACTGTGGCCCGATGTTGGGAGATACCTAGTTGAGGGAAACCACGATAGGGCGGAACCTGATCTCGCCACCCGGCGAGGAAACTCCCGAGGAAAAAAACATGCACTACTCTTACAGGACAGTAACTACAGGCCCTCAGTAGTTTACGCGCCCGGTATCACTATCACCCATCCAACCGGTGAGCCCATGAGAGCCTCTAGAGGCGGCGGTGGCGGGGGCGGGCCCTTGGCGGCGTCGTGAGCCCCTTGGCGACAGAGCAGCTGGCGAAGCGGCCGGAAGAGGTCGGGCGGGAGCGCGAGGTCGGGGCCGGTGGCGCAACGGTGCGCCGTGACGTCTGATGGGGGACTATCGCGACCCCCAGCAGGGAGGGGCCCCGCGCAGTGACCCCCGTCGGGAATCGCCCCTCGCGTCGTCAGAGGGCCGCTGACGAAAGTCGCGGGATCCCCTCTATCGTTCCGCGATTCCCGGAACCCCGACGTCACAGGGTACAAGTACCCGGACAAGGTCCGCCGGCGGGAGAGGCAAAGAAATAATTTTGAAATCTCGAAAATTAGAGACCTAACTATTTGTAAAAAACACGAAGAAAAAGCCTGTTTGTCACATGAAAGCATACTCTCTGCCTGAAAAGAGAGATTCGAGACCTCTTTAATCCACTTTTGCTCTCATACAAACTGCTGAAGACTTCTTTATATAGAACCACCGGCAGTTAATCATAGTAGGTAAGGAATGTCAAAGAATTCCTTGCAATCTACCGAACTTTCGTTGTTTTGTCTGCATAGTTCTTCTCAACCAAAGGAATAGTTTTAGAGCAAAGGCTGCGAATGTCGTGTTTATCTGTGCTACTTCCATGAAGATTGCGAGGGTGATGTCACCAAATGAGAGGCTCATTCTGCTTCGGACTCTCTACACTCACTCTGTACTGCGATTGACTCACAACTCTTGCCACAGATTGACTGATAATTGCATGTTATGGAGCGCGTCAACTGCTGTGTTGATTAGTCCCTTAAGCTTAATTAATGTTATATCAAGGAAGGAGATAGTGTTCTTCCCTTGCTGGATGATGAGATCTGGCACCGATCTACAGAGAGGCTTACGGGGTTTCCCTAACTAGGTATCTCAGCCCCAGCGTGGCACCATCTCAGCAAAAACAAGCTCTGGTCGCGCGACATGTGTTCTAGAGTAGTGCATTTAATTGTGTGTATGTAATGGGCGAGGAGACGACAAGGAAGAGGAAGGAAATATCGCGTGCGGCCCGAGGCCGGTTTGTTAGGGTACTGTTTCGGCATTCACGTGGCATTGGTTGGAAAGCGATTGATCAGAGCAGCCAGTCATTAGAATTCTCGTGCGTCGCTGTGTACGACCCTCCTCTATCCACTGGCCCACACACGCATCGCTGTCATAGCAGCGCGCCCCGTTCGAGCCGCAATGTCAGGGTTCGACAAACCCGCCTCCCGGAGACCGATCATTCGTCCCCGTTCGAACTCGCTCAGATGCAGATATTGCGCACTTTGGCATCGACGAGGCATACCGACATTTGCTTGTACGTTTTCACGTGGTTTGACTGTTCAACACATTTTGAGTGTGGGGTAACACTGATCTGGCTTGTCACCCAAAGGACGGCGCTGCTAGCCCAACGAACAGGCTATCGCTATGCAAATTAAATCGATTCTTACGGATACACTGTTCTACACATCCACCGATATTTTGTGATTCCGACCATTACTTCTGAGTGTTGCACAAACTTGTCACTTTCACAAACACCAGTGTATTTATTTTAATCTTTCTCAAGAAAGTGGTCAATTTACTGCTAGAATTTTAATTTCTTCATGAGTGTTTTTAAAGGTAGGTTCAATTTAAGAGTAAGTCTATTAATTGTAAAGGAAAAATAATTTACATTTTATTTTCATAGTCAGAAAATACCAATACAATTAGTGCTTCAAACTATTAATTTTACTAGTTTTCAGAACATAAGATGTGTCATGTAATAAAAAGATAAAATATCTTTACATTGAATTAATCTTCTTCTCCTTAGATAAAAGACTCAACGCTAGTTGATACCACTACAAACCGGTTTACACACGTGCTCATTTAACTTATCTACAGACTAATGACGATTTTCAAGCTAATCTACAACTCACAAGTATCAGAAAGTTTCTGTATGAGACTAGTTCCTACCGGTTATCCATTAACGAGCAACCTGATATTAATTACAGAATTTTACACCTGAAATCGAAATGTAGATTCCTTATCAGCGACTGAGAGTTCGCGCATTAGCATTCAGCCTGATCGATTTTCATCGCACCTGCTAAGAACTCGATTAAAAGAAGGTGCCTCGATTAGACCTTTTCATTATCTACGTGCGTCTTGTTCTGTAATGTGTTCTGAGGACATCTCAATGCCACTTTTTAAACTCTTATCACGTTTTAAAAGTAGTTTGTGTACTTCTCGTTCGTCTTCTAAAGAGTCGTTTTGGTACTTAAATACTGTATTTTACTGTTTACTTACTTGATTATACGTTTATGAGTACTCCCACTGTGAGGTTCAAATTATTTATATTTCTGTATTTTTCTTTCGCAAGTTGTTCCTTCACTTACCCACATGTTTACTTAGTTTCGTATATCAATTATGAGATTTTCTTGTCATGAACTGCATTTTACTGGGATAGGAATCTCAAAGAATGGGTTTGCATTTTGAATGTACTTCATGACAAAACTGTGTTTGGGGGACAAAGTAACGACATCTACATTTTATTCCCCGAAACATAAAATTAAACTAATTTTGTTTGTCCGAAGCTATAAAAAGTCTAAAGTGGAAGGAACTATTTACATTGATTAATTGTCATTTACGTACTTTGCATGTGAATACAAAATGGAGAAAAAAACTTACAAAGCTATTTTAACGATCAAAAGACCGTTGGGGAAGACGTACTTTGGGACATTTTTAACTTTTTAAATTTTTACTCTAGTGTTTTTGAATTTTAAATATTAAGAATGATGTTAAGTAAAACATGAGATATTCACGTGATACATATAGTTTTTATGTCTCTATGTACTGTTTAAATAAGGACGAATGTTTACATTACGACCAAGGTGTTGTATCCTAATTATAGATAGGTTGTGCCTTGGAAAATTTGGAAAATGTATACCGAGATAAAATTGAAATAAAAATTAAATCTTAATCACATTATTGTATTTTGAGTCAGAAACTGCAAAATGTGGTCGAAAACTCAAATAAAAATTAATATTAAACAGCAAAATACAATTTTAATGGTAGTCGATATATTATTTAGCTTTTCTGGGCTCGTCGACTACTATGCTATGAATGATCGTTAGCCTCGAACGGGTGCTGCAAGCTATATCCCGGGAGGTGGCGGTTCTTCTACACTGTGTGATCAAAAGTCTCGGACACATGGCTGAAAATGACTTACCAGTTCGTAGCGCCCTCCATCGGTAATGCTGAAATTCAGTAGGGTGTTGGCCCTCCTTTATCCATGATGACAATTTCCACTCTCGAAGGCAAATTATCAATGGAAGGTTTCTTGGGGAATGGAAGTCCATTCTTCACGGAGTGCTGCACCGAGGAGAGGTATTGATGTAGGTCGGTCAGGCCTGGCACGAAGTGTTCGATAGGATTCAAGTCAGGACTCTGTGCAGGCCAGTCCATTACAGGGATGTTATTGTCGTGTAACCACTCCGCCACAGGCCGTACTGTATGAACAGGTGCTCGATCGTGTTGAATGATGCAATCGCCATCCCCCAATTGCTCTTCAAGATAAGGAAGCAAGAAAGTGTTTAAAACATCAAGGTGACCTGTGCCATGATAGTGCCACACAAACCAACATGAGCACCCTCCATGCAAGTCCTTTCCATGAAAAACACGACCACACCATAACACCATTTCCGACGTGTCCGGATATTTTTGATCACATAGTGTATGCTGGAATGTGAAATCTTACGCCGAACTACACGTCGGTTTGCAGTGTTTCTTCAAGTGTCCCTCCCAACAGGGCAATGTCCCAACCGTGACAAGTGCTTTAAACTCCAGTGGTTGAACTCGGTCTAGCTTTATACTCAACGCCAAAAATGAACTTCCGTCGAGACAGGAACTCTAAGTTCTTCCGATCAGTGACGCTGCAGAATGTAGCCCCCGAGCAAGCGCAGCCGTTTACGGAAATCGAAATGTGCACAATCTTCAATTAACCCTATGACGCCCCTTCCTTTTCGATTTCATTCAAAGCAGTTCCTAAGAATAGGAAATTAGTAATTTCTGAGTCTATAGGAAACACACATATAAACACTTTATACAAGTAGATAAAAATATTTAATAATTAATATAAATATAATTTATTTGGTCATATTCATTTTATCAGAAGTGTTGTACCTTGAATCGGTACAATGTGCAACACTTTGGATGAGTTCATGGTACAAAACTTGTTCATATTTCACAAAAATACAATAAGCCATTTTAATTACACTTAAACTCGTAGTACATACTTTCATATTATTGAAGATAAGAGAATGACTGTACTACCGTTCAATAATGAAAAAATGGGGAAAAGAAGTAAAAGCAAAATACTTTTAATAGGTGAAAAGTAGATTTATTTTTCCTAGAAAAACTTTCCGGTTCTCATAAATTACAATAAGTTAGATTGATCTCTACGGGCAATTCAACAAACGACTGTTAGTGGAATGTCCAAGGTAGAACACTTTCCCCTATGTTCAGTTATAAAGATTCCGTATCATTGTCTGTCATTCTTTTGATTTACAAGTACCCGAAAACACCAACACTTGTATACACGTCTCACAGTTCTTTATTTTTAGTGATAACATAGATTCCTGTTCTCGTGAAGTCCTGTTATGATAGTTATTGATGTGAAAATTCCACTTTTATTACATCCTAATAAAGTAATGGAACATAGGTGTATACTTCAGAAAAGCTTAGAACCGGTTTTCACTTTCACTGGAATGAAATATCAGATAAATAACTGACATGTATTCAAGACCATAACGCTGTTATATTCCTCACCAAATGTAAATGTGAAGAAAGTATTCAAAGCAAATGATCAGAAAGAAGTATCGGCAGATATCAACTTTTGGAAAATAAGTAAAAATAACCAATTTGAAAATAATTATTTGATCAAGTGTTAGTCATTGTTTTTAGTCTGTCATTTGTACAGCGTTTCGTATGTATGCTGCCCTTCTTATGTATTTTCTATTCTTTTCTGGATTATAGAGATTGTAAGAATTCATTCGTCTCAGTTATTCAGTTGAGAGATTTGTTCATTTGGATTTTCTCATTGACAGTAATTTTTTTTTAATGTTTGATCTCAGTCTTTTCGAATAGTATTGTTCATGGTATAATACCTTGTGAGAGTAAATTATGATCATTGACAGAGATTTTTAAACTTTCTCGGTATCGTTCCCATCACACATGGCTAAAATTTTAATCTACTCTCAAGATGATATTTCGTTTAACTACAGGTTTCTAATATTCTTATCTGAGTAAATTATTAAGGAATTTTTAATTAGTTAAAATATTATTTTAAACGTGCGTAATAATTAAGGGCCAGAAATCGGAGGAAACTAAATTCGTACCAAAAAACCATTGCAAGCAACATAGTAAATAACAACATGAATGTTAAAAAATCGCATTCCCCCTTTAAAGTAAACAAATAATTTGTGTGTCGACGTTGACAACAAAACATCTCTAAAATTCAAAATCTGATGAGACTTTTTCAGCTACAAGATCAATTTCTTCTTCCAAATCTCCCCTGGCAGCTGTTAATGAATTCCTCACAATTCTACGTGTACTCCTGGAGACACGCGTTTCACAAGTTGCGAACCTAAACATTCTACCCGTAGATATAATATAAATACATTTCTTGTCCTTCCCTGCAGGTACTATCATATTCATTCCAAGTATGCCTCCGACAGAAGCATCACCGTGCAACTGAGGACGATCTGCGCGGTCGAAGTTCAAAAGCGTCAGCATTTGCGGGAATCGGCGAGGTGTTGCGTACGAACGATAGAGTGCTGTCATCACCCTGACGGCTGATAACCTCGCATAGATGACGTAGTTAGAAGGGATAACTAAAATTTCCAATGAGAAATGTAAAAGGTCAGCTTATCTTTAGCGTGCGTGTAGCAAATATTATGTTTAAAAACAGCTACTTTCCATTGATATCGACGTAATCGACTCATCTTGATAAAATCAATAAAATAGACCTCTGATATGCAAAATTTTAAAAAAATTGTCACGGTGTTTGAAGGGTTCAGAGCAGACTACAATCTACGATAATAAAAATAACACATTGTCTCATTCTGTGTAAATACTATAATTATCTTAACACAGAGAGTAATATGTCATTTAAATTTCGTACCTAATTTATGACTATATCACTTATCATCAATTCAAAGTAGAAGGAAGCTAAAATTCTTTTAAAGTAGGTTTGTTCTCTTAAAGAATTAAATTATTGAAATAAATTCAACTGAAAGCGTTGTATTTTATTATAAAATTAATTTTATAATATATTTTTAATTAAATATTTATTACTTTATATAATAGACCCACTTAACAACAGATCATGGTGCTACATTCTACTTAAACGTTTCATAAATATTAATACGTTAGTACAAATAATGGACGTTTTCCCTCTTGTAGGAAAAACAACAAAATCATTAAAACCTTTCCTTACTGATTGATGATGACGATGGTGATGATGAAAGAATGCTTATATTAACAAATCTACCCATCGTGAACATTATCTTTTTCTTCATCTTACTCGGCAGTTGCAAGTTTAAGACTTAATCACATCTATAAATTTTATTGTTTTTATACGTGAAATCTTTATTTGTGTTCATACGTATTATTTCTTGCCTGCTTCCTCTGGTCTCTTTAAGAGTTTGTAGATATTATTTAATAGAAAATTAAATCGGTTATTAAATAAGTGAAGAATTAATATGCACATTTACGTACATGGCGATGATGAATGATTGGTGGGGAAAACGAAGTTAATTTCACAAAGCCATACTAATCCTAAAGACAATAGAAAAGTTTATGATAGAGTTTACGAAAATGTTTTTCATGACACATTTGTAATAAACGCTCATATTTGTAAATGCACACATTTTTAACACACAATGTCGATGCCAATGTAATCAAATGAATAAGTGCCCTTGAGAGAAATTCGACAAGTATTTTGCACGGTATTTTTATAGAATATGCACTAACAAAATCAACGTGTCTTACAAAATAAACAATTGTGTTCATTATCTTTCATTACAATGTTGTTTTTATTAATAAATAAAATGATATGATATTCGTTTATGATCTTAACTATTAACAATAATTTAATAATCATTTAATTTACCATCGAAAGTGATTTTCTCAAGCTGTCTCAAATAACATAAGTGCGCACTCGAAATATTTCTGAGTCACCTTCTCTACGTCGTAGGCCAAGAGTTGTTGCTTCACGTTAAAAATAGGAAGATCGAAAAACGGAAATGAGTCACTGCACGTTGCAATCGAAGACATGGAAATGGGAGTGGCAGTCGAACGCAGTTACTATCCTATCACGATTACAATGAAATGTAACTCATCGTCCAAAGATAATAATAAGACCGTTCTAAATGATGAAGTCTACTTATACCCAGATTTCTCTCTTTTACCTTCACAAGTTACTTTTTTAGTATTCAAAGATATTTTGAAAATTCGTACTTTCGAATTTTTACCATACTGAAGATAATGCTTACATGTTTTACATTCTTAATGAAACAATTCCCTTCCATGTAATGAGCAATTCAAGTTTTCTTCCGATAGTCCAAGTGTTCTCATTTCAAACCCATTACAGGTAAAACAAATTTATTTCATGTTCAATTAAATTATATTGCAGTAATTCGATTTTAAAGTACTAGGATTTACAGAATGTTAAAAACATTCCAATAATTAATAATATGCACAATGCAAAAGTGTTCGTACAAACACCGAAAAGAGCCATTTCATGTAACGCCCAAAACCTAAAAACAAGTTATAAGAACGTGTAATATTTTTTCTATGGTTTAGTGAATTTAATTTTGTTTGTTCTAAAGATAAAAGAATAAATTATATTTCATTATAATTCGCCTCCTAATCATAATCTTAATAATCTAAATATGAAAATAATATACTGCTTACAAACAACTTTTAAGAGAAATGAAACCATGCATTCATTTTAAACTAAATTTTGTCTTCTGAGTAATGATACAACTTGGCTTAAATAAGGGCTTATTGCAAATATCTTTATATATCAAAGAGTAAAAGAAAAAACAAACTCCCCTAAGATCAGCGATCTGTTACTCCTTTGTGCAGACACCTAGTGACCACGCGGAGTACGTCATGTAGATGCAAGTGTCTTACACCTTCAGATCAAACAAACCTTACATAAGAAACGCAAATTTATAACGTAAACAAATGCAGCTTGCGTGTACAAATGCAGCTTGTTTTTACTTTAACTGTAATTAAACAAATCTTGTTACTTAGGTGACCTAGACTTTAAAGTAATTTTATACTGTTAGTAACTCATTCCAGAAATCTCATTTGTTTTTCCTATTTTATTATACTGAATAATTATTTAGAACCTTCAGATATTGAGGGTTGTGTTATGGATAATAACGAAGGAACATCATTTCAACTGTGCTTTCTTTTGATCCATGAAATAAGTGTTACGAAGATTACATTAAAGTAATATAATTACGATATTACGTAAAGTTTTCAGTAATTAATCGTACAAATGCCTGTGAATGAACTTGTTAGTCAAAATCCATTGTTACACAACTTTTAAATCATTCGTCAGTTTCTTAATAATTATCAATAATTTTATATTCGTGAGTCTGTTTTTATCGTGTGGATATTGCTCAGACATGAAATAAAATAATGTTAGATCGCCAACATTTCGAAATATAGCATCTCAACTTCGAGGCCACGAAAACAGAATAACATATTTTAGTTTTACCTGTTGAATGCCTGTCCAACATTCCATCAACAGTTACCAATTTAGTATTCAAACAATTTATCGTGAAATGCAGCTCAAATAAACCCGTATATACTTTCGTTAGCGCCAGTGCCACCCCCATAGTCTTAATAACGTAAATGTGAAAATAATATACTGCTTACAAACAGAACTTTTAAGAGAAACGAAAACATGTGATATATTCTTTTTTTTATTGATGAATTGTTTATATACTATTTATCTTTATTATAAAATTATTCACCATTAAAAGTATTCAAAAGAACTCGCTGGCTTTTTCCAAGAAACGTATTCTTTTTTCTCTTGGACGGTGTTGCGTCCTCTACTCCGCCCTCGCCGCACCGCCGATGCCGGCCAGGAAGCAGGTGCAGTGCAGGTGCAGCGATGCAGGCAGGCGTCGCCGGGGCCGCACCGGGGAATTGAATCGGTGCCAGGACGGCGCTGTTCAACGCGACGCGTGCGTGAACTACGTGGAACTCGCCTTGACCGCGCGCCGCGCCGCCTTCCCCGAATGAACGCGCGCGGAGCGACTTCGCGAGTAACTACTACCTGCTCGGTAGGCTCATTCACGGAAAGTGCTCCGGCGCGACGAATGTGGCGTTTTGTTTTTAATTGTCGCATTTTTATACACCCTCGAAATTCGTATTAACCACAAAATCGTTTGATTAAAGGTAATGACAATCTAAGGGAGATCTCGAATAATAATGTTTCTATAAAATTGCATCTGCATAAGATATGTACGACTCTGATAGGCACTCATGGGTATCTAATAGGCAAGGTGTCTGATAGGCACTCGTACACTTCCTTAAGAATGACCTGGGCACAAATATCAGTGTCTACTCAGTTATTACTGCAAAGGCACTCACTATCTTTCTTTCTTTGTCTTTCTTTTTCTTTATTTCTTTCTCTCATTCATTCTTTCTTTCTTTCTTTCTGTTTGATCCCTTAAATATTTATTTTTATTCGTTATTCGTAATTTATTCATTAACTTTCATATTAATATATTCTTTATTTTTATTGACGAATTGTTATATACTATTTATCTTTATTATAAAATTGTTCACCATTTAAAGTATTCAAAAGATCTCGAAGGCTTTTTCCAAGAAACTATTCTTCCTTCTATTGAACGGTGTCGGACTCTTGGAACCGTAAGAAGTACCTTGCACCAGGAACAGCCTTGCAAATAAGTTGCACTGCTACGAAACATTCTCTTTTTTTTTCTTAAGACATTTAAACTGAAACGAGGCTCAGAGTTTCCAGAACCCTTGATATAATGCATTTTGCTTTCCAAAACCTAGTTTTGTAAGATTTTTAAAGAAATGAAAGGTCGTGACATAGCAGTAATTCTGTAATTAGATACATATTTCTATGCTTTAATTATGTTAGTTTATTAGAGGGGAAAAATAAATAATTTATTACAGTACCAAAAGTGCAAATAAAAGTCCAAAATAAATATTGGAATTTAAAAAATGAAACAAATTAGCCGAAAATCTAATGCGTTTTAACCTCGTCAAATTGTGTTTATAAGAGATCATTGAGAAATCCAAAAGTAACTTTTATTGAAAACTCTTAGCTTATTAACTTTTAGAAAATGTGAGAACGGCAACCAACCATCATTAACGATGTAAGATAATGTATTTTAACAGAACAAAATGTATATTCGTAAGTGAAATAATATTGTAGGTCGTTTTATCATACTGGTTTCATTGACGATTATATTGTTACATTATTCAGGTACTTTTTCACTTAAGATCTACATTTGAATATCTGTTCATTATCTATCCCATTTATTTAAAAAAATGTGTACTTCAAGTACACGAAGTCGAACACTTAGTGAATGTTTTGCAAATGAAATTTATATTATATTTTCAAATGTCTTGAAACCAATGCTTCTTTTTTTCACTGAAAGCCATTAAACAAAACAAACAATAAAACTCAGGGATGACAAGCAGAAGTTAATAAAAACTTAATTAGTAATTTCACGGAAGAACGCGACCGTCACTAACTAAACCGGCAGTGAAATGATCACACTAGTGGAATTATATGAGCACATTACTATTTAGATGGTGGTACTGTTGAGTAGCTCAGTCCTTGGATCAACCAACGCAAATGTCACCAGGAAGCGGCGGATCGCGTTTCATCCTTGAGAGGAAGCTTCCTGCGACCGCTTTCTCTCCTTTGTGCTTCAGAAAGGAAATTCGCACCTGACAAGGTACTTTGTTTCGCGATACATAACACCGAGGCCGATAACGAAGTTTGTTTACATTCCTTGTTTCCAAAACATAAACACGTTTTCTGAATGAATGAAAGATATCGCAGTACACAAAATGAGATAATAATCTCTCATAAATACAAGTTTAGTATAAAACAAACGCAAGGTGGTTGGACATTATGCAACAAATGAGTGTTTTGAAACACTACTGTAGAGGCTTTGTGGATATTGTTTATATAAAATGTATTTACGTTACCTTTACTTTGGTGAAAACTACTCACATTCATATATTGTCACATTCATACATTGTTTCTTCCCCAATGTTCTTTCCCCTCTATCAATCTGAAACATATCTTTGTTTACTGTTTAAAATAGAAATGAACTCGTTAAATTTCCAAGTTTACCTGTTGTATCTAATCTGCAAACAGGGCGTTGACTGAGGAAGGAGAACGTACACGACGCAAGCCATTATTCCACATGTACGTACTCCACTCGTGAAGATAAAATCCCTTTATGAAAACGTAAACATAAAACCATTAGTAAACCTACTATCATCTTGAACACAAAACGTGAAGTACTAAATGCAAATGTTACTAAGTTAATCAAACCACTCAAAATCATTACGGAACAAGAACCTACAGTACCGTTTGAGATAAAAGTAATGAAAATATAATACTAAAGTTTTTTTTAAGTACACGATGTATTCATCATGTAAGAAAACATTATTATTTCAAAACTAAACGACCGACAAAACTATTATCTGAAATTGTTTAATGACCTATGATAAAAGTGTATGGCAATGCTTCAAGAATAGGCAAAGGCATCTTTATCGTCACATCTGAATTAAGTACTAATTTTAAGAACCAACATCATCGGAGCTAAGGAGGTCGGCAACTCGTTTGTGGGCTAAATTGATCTTGAGTTATTACTTCAAAGCGAAAAGGGCCTCCGCAATCCTCAAGGCGATAAACGAACGTTGGAACGCGCGGGAGGGGGAGAGCGGGGAGGCCGCCATCCATTATCCGAACCTACCCGAATATTTTCAGCCGCAAGTAGGCCAAAGGGTTATTTATAAGAGAGATTTGCATCGGAAGAGAGCGAAGAAAACTGTGATTCGATGCTTAACTCCGACATGTGCGCGTTGACCCTCTTGTAAAAAAGGCGTAACTATTAAAATGGGGAGCAATGAGGTGTGTTGCATGTAAAGGAACCTATCGTCTTGAAGATTCGGCTGTTGTCTTACATGAGGATGATCAATACATATGTGGGTGTAATGTTTGGCGATTATGCCCAGTGATTCTTCCGATGAACTTTATTGGCAAATGTTTAGAAAAGAGATCTTTCTATATTTTTCACATTACATGGAAATTAATACAAAATCTCCATACTCCTCGTATATATTTCCGATGGAATTCCCATTTTAGTAAATTATGTTACAAATAAAGAAGAAATTCAATAATAATAATAATAGTAATAATAATAATAATGATAATAATAATAATACAAATGTGATAAAATCAGTAATATTCGTATTTGATATTAATAAAAATAGAACTGTAGTTGAAGTCATGAAATGTTAAATGTTTCATGAACGAGTGTACTAGATAGTAACTTTCCTATCTAGGACTTATTCATTCAAATGAATTTTAATATTCATCTACTCCCACAAAATCAGTAAAATTATTGTTTGAATAGTGTGTATGCCGAATTTCTAATATCTGAGTGTGTTATTGCCGATTCTAACACAGTTTATTCTCCTAACCGTAGACGTGCGTAGCCGAAAACATGTGGAGGGTGGGGCAACTACATATCTTGTCCCCCTTTTCAATTAATGTTTATTTAGATGACATATTTTAGTAGTAAATAAATAAAACATACTTTAATACAACAAGGTATAATAAACAAAAGAAGAAGAGTGAAATTATTACTTTACCATTCATAAACAGAATGGATTGCCAAATGGCTTGGAAGGCTTCTTACTCAAACGTATAACAATGACCTATTATTTTGATTAAAAATGTAAAAACCAGGCATTGGAAATAAAATGTTTTAATACGTTATGGCGATCCCTATCAAAGGTTTCAGTAGGGGTACGGCCCCCCTGCCCCCCTGCCCACAGCCCCCTTTCCTCACTCCTATACTCCTAAGACAACCAAATGTATATTCACTTCTTGATACTGTCGTCCAAATCAATCATATTTTCAGCAAACTCTTAAAGAGATGCCATCAATCATTTACGACGTGCGGTTCCCACGAGGTTCTTATTACACCTCCACCGCAGCCCTGTGGTTAAACGCACGCTCCGGCGCGGCGGCAAAGAGTCGACGAGCGGCGGGCGGCGCCGGCAGGAAGCGGGCGGCTCGTTTACGGAAATCGGATTTGCCTCCCCGAGCGGCGCGGCGCGCAGCGGGCTCGCGGGGTGACGCACTGCAGCGAACCCGAGCTCCCGCGTCGCCGCCCAAAATACGCCGCCCGCCCGGAGGCGCCCCGCGCCCGGCTCTGCGGGCGACGACGCCCCGCAGTGGGCCACACCCACCCCGCCAAGCCATAATAAAATCGGCCCGATAATTATGATGAATGGGATGTTGTCGCTATGTTTTTAAATCCCTTAGAAGGAATAAATGGGTTCATTGTTTTGAGACGACCTAAAATTTCATTTACAACTGATCTTTATTGCACTTTAGATAGTCATTACATATAATGTTTCGGTAATTCTAATTTCACCTGAAATGTAAGTTGTCATCACTTTTACCCGAAGTGCCTCAACTGTGAGCAACGAACAAAGGGAAGGTACATTTAACATTTAGCACAAATATTTCGTTGGGAAATACTATTCAAAATTAAAGATACACTTTTTTTAAATTTAGTAATTTCATGGTTTCCAGGCGGATTAAATAAACAATTAGTCTCATAAGTGCAGTACATGCTTTTATCAGGGGAAGGTGGCCATTTTCTTCCTCCGCTGGATGGCGAGATCTTGCGCCGACCTACACGTCGGCTTCCATGTTTTCCCCAGCCAGGTATCTCCCACAAACTGGTCACCGCCCTAGCCTGCACAAGCTCTAAGCTCCCCATTCGCCTCCCGACGTATATGGTAGTGTGGCGCGTATAAGTATGTATTTGTGTAAGGGACAATTAAGGAGAATAATGAGGAGGTAGAAATTGACGACCGTGGCTCGTTTGTTACGATGCTCTGGTATTCGCCTGGTATTGATACAATATCAATTATATTCGCCTGGTATTGATCGGAGAAATCATGGTGAACAATCAAGAAGAACAATCAGCTGCTAAAATTCTCTCCCAGACTGGTTGAATTCCGCTCAGCGGCTTGAGTCGAAAATACGCAGTCGTCGGGACCCGAACCTCCCGGTCAAAGATGCTGTACAATAAATAGAAATTCTTTCCAATGATTTCATTGGCCGAAAAATAAAAAATAACCTATACGTGAAAATTGTTATAACTTATGCCACTACTGAAGTTTCGAAGCCCGGGAAGTCCTAGGTTCGAGGCGGAATGTCAAATTTCCTTCCCCAGCCTGTCCTCATTATCCTTTTTGCGTCAGATGTTTGGATGCCGAATTAGGCGCATCCTGCTTCACGAAGCTTGAATGTTTCAAAGCGGTTCTGTAAGTCATTGGAATTCAGGACTTGACGATTCTAGCGAAACTAGCATAGGCTTCGTCGAATCATGTAAAACATCAAAAAAAGGTTTCCCTTTTTTAGAGTCATATGTTTACATGGCAAACTATTTTTTCTATTGTGTGGGTTTATCGTTTTCTTTATTGCAACATTCAAAGAAAATCAAATGGCAGATTTAGAATGGGCATTTCTTATCTCCGATATTAACAGTTCAATCTAAACAAATATTTACTTTCGCGAATTACGAGTTATAATGAAAATACTGAACTTTTTGGTTTCATGGTTTTCTGTTGGCGCATTTTCACGCATTTCGGGCCAGTGTATGTGCTCTGCTACCTCACCTCTCCCCGCACGCGCTTCGTCAGAAGAAAAAGGTCGTCGCTCCGGTGGCGGAGTCCGCTGCGACTGAACGTCTGCGAATATGCACATCCGAGTCAGGACAGGCAGCGCGCAGTGCGTTCAGGAAGGCGCTCGAAGTGCACTTTCGGAGGAAATCGAAAAGAATCAAGCAGCGGCTGCCCCATCAAATAAAATACGGAGCGTTTCGTATAATTGTCATGTTTGTTGGTCATTAAATTGCACATTTTTATATTATCAAAAATTACTGTTAAACGTATTATTATTACGTTAAATGATTCTCATGTTGTCGTTTTTGAGACACTCGTTCTTAACTGAGGTTCAAGCAAGTCTTCTATACTTACTCTGTAAATTTATTTGGGATTCACTATATTTTATATGTATACGTTTTTAAACTTTAGACAATTCTACTTTGAGTTCCTGAATTCATATGGTGGTGAAAACAACACTAACATAAAACTCGTTAGCCAACTCTTTTTAGCCTTATTGCATCTGACTATGTCATTAAAGCAATAAAACAGTTCATAAGATGTCACAGAGTTTCGAATATGTGATTATGTCACTGTTTGAAAGCATATCACCGTCATATCGACAACGAAAGAAAGAGAAAAAAGCACGATTTAAAGATCAGAGATTTATTTTTAGAAAATTATTATTTTCTCTACTATCAGTACGTGTCTCTTGCTTAAAGATTGATTTTTTAAATTGGTAAACAAACATAAAATGATCAATGTTAATATATTACATACTGTGGTAAGTCAGAAATCCCCCCTCGTTTTTATCAATATGAATGACATCGTGTTATTTTGAAATAGTATGCAAATACATGTAATTCACGCATAACGCATAATGCATCCAGGATAGACTGTAGACGAGGAATGCAGGCGACCAGTAAATCAGGGCGACCAGTAAATAAAACTATGTAAAGTAAAAATATCGAATGTCCTACTCAACTATTTGCTCCTTTTTACCTTTTTGAATAGCCTTATTCTTCCTTTTCATTAATGCGTAATTGACAAATCACATTTACTGCTAAGTCCTCGGAAAACTATCAAATAGTTTTATTACACTTAACTTTCTAATCTTCCTTTTTCAGATATTCGACACATTAAAACTCTTTATGTCACACAATATTTCAATACTGACTCTTGTATGCTCTCAAGCTTGACGGGGCAAGAGAGAAATACACTTCATATTTTTCATTACATGTGTATTATAAAATCTGAAAAATAAATGGAAACTGCAAAATAGCGGAGGGGAAAGAAGTGAATGAATAAACTCCATATTTTTCATTTATGCGTATATCTGAGAATTAGGAAGGGATATCAAAAAATAATTATTTATACGACACACATAGAAGGCATTTTGTCAGGCTTAAGTTGCCAGACACTAAGAAGAATGAGCCAGCATTGCATTCCGATCTTCGATGACAAAGCAACTCTCCTATTCCAAACAGCTTACAAAAAAAATTCAATCAACAGAAATGCAAAGTAAGAACTGGAAGAGAAAGCGTAAAGTAAAAAATAGCATAACAATGTTCGAAGGATCATGGCTGTAGAAATTGTTCTTGAGAATTTAGAACATTAAAGTAATTCACGAATGGAGTACATTCATTCTGCCCCACAAGAGGGTCCTTCCAATGCAGTTCAAAGAAAGAACTCAATCTGTACAAATGATAGTTATAAATATATTGTAAAACTAAATTCTATAACAGATTATCATCATTTCTAGACTGAACAAATGTATGAAAAAATTGTTACCCATAAAAATTGAACCAAGCGTATGAAAACGCCGATCGTTTCGCAATTAACATAGTGTGTACTAATTAAGAAACACTCTACAAACTACGAATATTTCTTTTAAACCCTCAAAAGTTAATTCACAGCAATGTTATGAATTTTTGAATAGATTTTTCGCGATTACCAGTATCTAATACGCTTTAAGGTGAAGTTATCTTATATATTTTGTTTGAAATCGATAATAACATTGTAATATTCACTATCCTCATCCCTTACTTGCACACTCACATGCACTACACTACTGTGACGTAGTGAAATAAGAAATAAATTTCAATAACAAAATAAAAATGACATATTCAAAGATTATGTACAAGTTACAATAATTTGCTAATATTAAAACACTCCGGCAACCTTATCCTTTCAATACTCTGCTTTACCGCAGAAAAATACAAGCGACGCGTGATGCGAGCTGTCGGACCTCCGTCCCGTGACAACTACCGTCACATGGCCTGACGCCAAAATTTAACCCGGTCGTGGCGACCGTGTGCCTAAAGCACGCGAGATCGTCTGGCCCTTACTCTCCGGACATCTCGCCCACACTCCTACACCCCTTGTACACACACGTACAAGCTTCCCGATGCAACTGAATGAGAACGCGGGCGCAGATGGCGCCGCGTTAAATAGTTGAGGCTGACACCCCCCACCACTGCTCCATAGATAGGCTCGCTGGCCAGCAGCTTGGTTTACGCCAACACACAGGATTCTCAGGTTGGCTCGCCTGCTAAACCGTAAGCGAGGCTCGCTGGCTAGCATCCTCGGAGTTTACAGCCTACGGTATTTTTGGCTCTGCGGCTCTACCTGAGTCAACCGCCAGAGCGCAAACTCCCGGAAGTTCAGGCTCAACCCCTTCCTCCCCCGCAGCGTACTTTCACCGACCTAACGGTTCTGGCCCTCTTGTTAACGACGCCACACTACCATACATGTCGGGGGGCCAGTGGGGAGTGTTGAGCGTGTCCCGGCTGGAGCGGCGCCCAGCTGGTGGGAGATACCTGGTTGAGGAGAACCCTGCGAGCCGAATTGTAAGTTGGCGCCGGATCTCGCTTACCCGCTGGGGAAGATCACCGCTACCTCCCGCAACAAAAGAATTCACGGAACTTACGGGACTAATGACGTAGTAAGTAGCAGTTGACGCGCCCGAAATCACTAACCAAACAATCAAAT
This sequence comes from Gryllus bimaculatus, assembly GCA_017312745.1. Classification (NCBI taxonomy): domain Eukaryota; kingdom Metazoa; phylum Arthropoda; class Insecta; order Orthoptera; family Gryllidae; genus Gryllus; species Gryllus bimaculatus. The sequence continues at coordinate 5,606,365 of BOPP01000063.1, forward strand.
TATAATTCACACAAAATTTTCAAAGAACATGTATAGAGTCGTTTTTTGAGCAAAAACTTTAGGTATTTTTTTAAAAATTATCACACTTCCATTAAAATATAGTTCGTAAAAACCACAAATACTTTGAAGAATCAAGCCTGAGCAGTTAAAAATCGATAGCAACAAAGATGCAACGGCGGAGGCAGCTGAGAATCTTTTTTTTTTTTTTTTTTTTTTTGCACTCTCTCCCTGTGAAGGTGGAAATTTATTATACACATTTAGGAGTAGATACGTGTGCTTCTGCCCTGTGGCTTGTGTACTTAGAAGTAGGATTTTCTTTAATAACTAGCTTTAATAAATCATTAAATCTTAATAAATTATAAAAATTCAATTTTCGCAAAAATACGCGCGCTAGTTTGTAGTTTCCAATTTCGAATTACTCTGAAGTATACGACTAAAACGAAAACAAAAAAGAAACACGTGAGAGTTTCTTCTGCTATTATAATGGAAACACGTTTCAAAAACTCTAAAACATCAAGGTCAATTTTTCATCTAATTCGTTGGAATTGACGTAGAAAGACTGTGGCGCTCGGGCCCTTTGGGAAGAGTGGCAGAGAGGGCACGGCGTCGCGTTCCCGCGCGTGCTACTGCAACCGCAGCTTGTAGATCGATGTTTTCAAATTAAAACCGTGAAACATCGTTACTAGAGCCGAGTCGGTGGCCGAGGTTGCTAAGGCAGTAAAGCCGTAGCGATCTCGGACCGAAGGATCGCGGGTTCGAGTGCCGCTTCGGGTATTATTGTATTGTGTTCGTCCTTTCACACCCCTATCATTATCATCGTGTCATCCTCATAGTTACCATACCGTTACACGCAATAGTGGTCGCTAATGACCTAGTAGTTGATGCGACCTTAAATAACAAAAAATCATTACTACGAGTAAAAAAATAATAACTCCACCGAGCAACCATAACCTGCAGGACAATTTCCCGGGCTCACAAATCCCGTGACGCGATGCCGGGCAAATTCGAAGCTCGACAGAAAAAAAAACCGCTTCTCAACTAAACCGCCACATGTGCAGTCGCGACACCGTTCCGCAGTTTCCTCCCACAACTGCTATGTTGTCGGTCTTTGTGACCACGGACGACCTTTTCACCACAAATATCAGCTCCTGTGGCACGCTGTCGCCAGCGAGAATATGATATACTAGTGGACTGCAGCAGCGAAAATGCTGCTGAACAAAACCACACAAAAAGGTATTCCGAAACAAAGCACACACATTTCTCAACAGCAACAAATAAAATATCACATAACACTGTAAGAAATTAAATATTTCAACAAAAACAGTCGCCTAAAAATGTTCCTTCACTTGTATTTTAGAGAGTAAAATGAATGTTCGAAATTCAACTTGATGTATCTGCGTTTTTAAGTGGTAGTTTTGTTCGCTGACAGGCGAACAGACGGACGGATAGTGGGTAGACGTTTTTGATTAGTACAATACATGTTTCGATATCAGGTACCCCCAAAACGTGTATTTACACCAGACTCCACTTCGATTTTCGAAGCAACTCGTAACGTTCTTTACAAGTCTGAGAATTAATGTTACAAACGTTTAGAGCGTATAGAAAGTTCTAAAACAGGGTTGTCCAACTGGCGGCCAGCGGTGTTATTTTTTGTGGCCCTCGAAAGGTTATTAGACAAACGAAAAAGGCCCTTTTATCAACGTCAGACGATATGCGCCTAGCGTATGCGCGCTGCCAGGGTCAGGAAAAAATAAGTTGAGTTTAAGGACCTTTTTTTAGTAAATTCAGAAATTCAAAATAATCCCGATGTATTTCACTACGTTACGAATGGTACGGCCTGACATTATGCATAGTTCCATCCCCCACCCTCCCCCGTTTTAGAGCAGCTGAGCTCAACAGTACGGGGAAGTCAGATGTGGATCGTCCGAGTACTGAAAACATGGCCGTCAACTATATTAAAAGATTTAATTTTGGCCCTTGTGACCTTCCAAATTGGACTCCCCTTTTCTAAAATGCTAATATTTTACCAATAAATACATAGTGGGAAATATCATATAATAGTTACACACGTATTATTTTCCCTTAATTGTTGGACAACGTCTTACGCACATGTGTTTGTCAGGTCACGTTCTGATGCAGTCGAAGAGATTTTGTGTACCTGCCTAAAATCTGTACATACGGGGTTGTCTAACAATTAGATTAAATGACAAATATGTAACTCCATTTTATGAAATTTTCCACTGTCTATTGACAAAAAGTGAACCTATATACCCTTGAAGTTTGTGACAATTATTCTGAGTCACTGAGTATACTATGCCTGCGAGAATTCCACCGCGTATCGAAAGGGAGAATAGACATTACAAAATGATATGGATTAAGAGAAAATAATTGTTCATGAAATTTAATACTCCATGGTACATTATTTTATTGTATTTACAGGTAAACTTATGTGTTAAAAGCATTCTTATAAATGCAGGAGGAATGAATCAACTTGCTACCAATGTCCATACTCAGACACTACATTCTACATAATAACTTCTAAAAACTAACGACACTCGGTCATGGATAATAAGCTTCGTTCTTTTAAATTATGTTTTCCGTAAATCGTATGTAACTCAGTACAGACGTTTAAATTCAGGAATTAATCATTTTTACCCCTAGGAATGTCAACATGCAAACATCCCATTACAGCAAACGCTATTCTAAATCTGTCAAATTATGGACTTCTCCAACCTTAACGATTGTGAACTTCAGTTCTAGATGTCATATGCAATTTTTTGTGATTTTTATTATGAAAATATTGTCACTGAAAAATTAAATATTATCTATCTAACATATTGAATGTCTAGAAACACTGAACTTACAATGATTCATTATTACTTTGAGTATAAACAATACTGAAAACTTTCTCAATGGCCTGTAGGATTTATTTATTGCAATACTGATCAAGATTTTGGCATATAACAGCAATAACTTTAGATAATTTTATAATTAAACATTTTATTAATTTAGAAGAAGATGAGTGTTGCAGATCGTTCATTAGCCCGTCAATGCACTTAAGAGGTCTCGGAGGTCCCCTGACTCTAATTCTATTGCATTTTGCTTTTGGATAATAATATTTTTTGATATCCTAAAACAATAATTTTTGTTTCTAATAGCTCAATGAGGGTAAACTGAAACTGATTGATTTTTAGAAATTAGACATTTCTGTAGGTAGTCATTAGTCATACTTTCCACTTCAGGGTCCTCAAAAGGTTCCGTATTGTCATTATAGTAATGAAATCCCTTCATAATTTCACTTTATGACACCAACCCTTTTGAGTTAACAGATGTTCAATACAAGATTTAGTTTCAGTTTCTGCCACAAGTGTGGACACATTCCTTGGGTAAATTGTGCGGGAAGTAGCCACCATCAAGAATTTATCTTTCTTCAATGAATAAGTGTGAAAATTTGAATCGTGAAGAGTTTGATTACATGTTGAAGAGATTTGGGTTTGAGTAATAGATCCGTTTTTCGCAGCAACAGTGAATATTCATAGGTTCGATGACATTCGAAGGCAAACAGATAAATTTCCTCACATTATAAATATAATCCTAGTGAATATGCAACTGTGGATGTAGGTAACATATTAGTATTAGTTGGCTTTGAACACTGAGGTTCTTTCAGAACGTGTATGCCAAATGATGGCATAAAAATAGACTGGAGTTGCGATGAGGACAATGCATTTACATTGAACGACAGCATATTCAGGCAAAAGGACAAAGAAGGTAGACAAAAAGACGACCCCTTGGCAAAAGTTTTAGCAGCAAAAATGATGAACGAACTTACTCAAACCTGAAGTAACGGAGGATACAACATTACAATGGATATTTTTTTCACTTCCATACTCGCAGAGTTCTTATTTCAAATAAATTTACATTGCTAAGAACTTTACGTCAAAACACAAAATAAATTCCAAAAGAACTGAAAACCAGGAACAAAAATTTTTTTTCAGGGTGTCTGCTCATGCCTATAACAGTTTTAAAAAACACACTTTAAATTATTTCTCTTTTCAAAATAGCAAAACTACCATAATTTGTGACCGAGAAAAACGAATATAAAAATATAATATACTATAACATTACTGTTTTGTTAGATATATTTTTAACATATATTAATTACAGGTAGAAATAATAAAAATGTACTTTTTTAATTCTATATTTTCTTCAAATATTCTGTATAATTTATATAACATTCTATGTAATGTATCTAATAAATATTCTTTAAATTCTATTAAAAATTATTTCACTTTTCCCGTCGTGAATTGTAATTTTAGGAGGGAGCCTCAGAGTCCCCTTAAATGTTTAAGTTAATATTCTTCTTCGGTGCACCGACGGGTTAAAGCAACAATTTATAACAAGTCTGTCTACTAAAATCTGAATCCCATCAGCTTAAAGTGGTTTCCTTTAGAGGTGCTGGAAGTAATCTCTTAAAGCAAACTTTAAGACGTCCGCACACTGTAGCCCGCGTCGTCCGCTCGTCTGGAAGGGGTTATGCAACATCAGGGTCTAAAATATCTCGAGTAAACAAGACAGCAAAACGAGGTTTGATGACACATAACAGACTAGAGTACGATACGCAGAGAGGCGAAAGGACGGGAGAAGATCCCATTCATCGCAAGAGAAGAATAGGAACAAAACAGAGACGGAGAAACCCGCGCGAACCAGTTTGACCCGGTTGGAGGCCTTGCGAAGGTCCCGGCGCCTGTCCGCCAGACAGGTACACGCGCTGGCCGCGTGGGTCGCGGCCGGCGGTGGGGGCGCCGCCGCCCGCCCCACCACCATCCCCGCGGTGTCCCCTTGCGTACCCGTGTGGACCCCTCCAAGCCTATCTTCGCCTACTTCGGCGCAGTTAAAAAGTCGTAAAGGGTCTCCGCGTAACCGTTTGATTCCGGCTCTATATGCGGATGTTTGCAGCCTGGATTGGGAATGTTAGAGAAGGGATATAATTCGATAGGGTTAAAATTACATGCCAATTTGTCATGTCAGTCATGTCAATTTTAATGTTTAAATTACCTGGATTTGTAGAGGGAAAATAATGAAGCAACATCCACATTAATTAAAGTGGAGAAAATGAACTTATTATTCCTTGTTATTTTATCATTAGCGATGTTGAAACTATGGAAAATCATTCAGACAGGGGGAGAGCGATTATTCAGAGAAGTTATATATACTACAGAAGTCAGAATTTTGTTTCCACATCGACTTAAAATGAATGACCAAGAGGTATGATATCAGAATATACCTCTGAAGAAGAATACCGGATATCAAACACACTATTCTTAGAAAACACTAAGAACGTTCAAGCGAAGGTTCTGTGAAGGAGTAATGGTGGCAACGATAAGGCACCTATAAATAAAGCCGGAGCAGTTCCCTAACAAACGGGACGAGGTCCACGCGCGATCTTCCCTTCCTCCTCCTTGTCCCTCCTGTCCCTTTGTATACTCAAACACTTTCACATGCACTACATTTCCGCATCCAGTCCAGTCGTGTGCTTAGAGCTTGTTTTCGATGGGAGGGGCGTTTGGGGAGGCATTTGAAGATAAAATCCGAAAGTCTTTGCTAATGTTGTTGGGATTTATAGCTATCTTCTCAGTTGAATTACTAATAATTAAATAAATTACTGTATATAAATATTAATTATTCAAGTGAATTTCAGACAGCATGTACCTAACCTTATATACGCTTCACAAAAATGGCAAGAACTTGTGGCTGGTTCGCTTTATTCCTTGGGTACACTTCTGTAAGATTTCTAAACTTAAATTAAATTTAAATAAGTATACACAGGGCTTGATTTCTGACGGAACGCGACGATACGGCGTTACGGTTACTCCGGAATATATCATTAAACTATTTTTTAAATATATAAATATGTCTATTAAATTAATAATAAATTAGGGGCGCTTTCCGGTACCTAAAATGTTTTAAATCAAGCAATGAGTATAACAATGTATGGATTGGAATGTGTTGTGGTAAATGATACTTATTTTTATCAAACAATATTAAACTTTTTTGTTATTTCAATTATTATTGTGAAAAACTCTCCCCTTTTTATTTGCTCTGATTCCACGACTGCTGAGAAGATAAAAAAAATGTCCTTAAAGGAATCCACCGATATCGCACGTTGTTCAACAGCGCTAAAACCATCGTGCTTCTGTCCCAAGAAAGTTGTACACCCCTAGACACTGCGAGTGAAGTATAGAACTACGACCTCTCGCCGCCCAGAGTTGCTCCCTCCGTCAACCTCCACCGCCGCCCTGCCGCCTCCAGCCCCCTACCACAGCCCCCCGCGGCCCACCTTCCCGCCCATGCTATTCTCGACGGCTCGCCACCTTCGAACGCGTTTCCTAAAGAGAAAAACTCGCTCCCGCATTCGCATTGGAGGTTGTCGCCGACTCTCTCTCTCGGTGAACGCAGTAGCAGAAGCGACGAACGTGGCGATGGCAGGTCGTCTGTCTATCTTGGGCCGCCGCGCAGGCGCTAAACAAGATGAGTGTCGTGTGGAAGAGGACTCGTTTTGCATGACACGATTCTTGTTCGAAAGGGATACGCTTGGAAAACGAAGGTCATCACATACAGCAAGGTCAAGAAACTAATTATTGTCTCACGTTGTAAAAAAACTAATTATTATCTAAGTTTTTTTAATGAGATGATAAGTATCAAACATCTTTTATCACATGTGTCGAGGTTGTAGATGGAATCTTAGTAAGCGTATCGTATTGATCTATAGAATGCCTAAATGATGGTATATTGGTTACGTATGCTGCCTGATTCTGATTCTGATTCCTGTTCAAGAGTCTATTCGGAACATTGTTATATTTACAGACTTTCAAGAAATGGAAGACAGCATGTTTTTTAAACACCCCGCCCTTCATTTCACAAGAAAAAGGTCACGAAATAGAAACTAATATTTTGGAGTTTTTATACCAAACTTGATTATAAATGTAGCGATCTTGTATCATGTTTATCCAGTCAATTTATTTTATGATGCATTTATAATGTAGCAATACACCGCAAACAAGATGAAATAACAGACGATACTCTTCAGAATACTTGTCAAATTTCACTTAAGTGACCTATATGAATTCATCGTTTTTTCAAACGAAAGTAATTGTTTTCGTATACTTTTAAAAGAGTAGTTTTTATACATTTCTCTAACAAAGTACAATAGAATTATTTCCAGATTATTCGTTTATTCTCAGTTTCTTCTTAGGGCTTGTTCCAGCCGACAGACGGTTACCCTTCGCGTCCTAATGGGACGCATTTTCGACCAAACAATAGACATGAACACACTTTTCGGGCTCCTCGGTTCTGTGGTCAGCGGAACGCAACGCCCTCCGCGACAACACATACATGAGAAACAAGGGACGAACAAACATGTCCAAGGCGGGACATCTACCGGCGATCCTTCGGACGAAGTATTGAGCCGTTACTCACTCTTTGCTACCTCGGCCATCGATGCACATTTTTTTGTTATAAATTCTAAATTACATTCTCAATTCAATATCAAACGTTCCCTACTTGAATTTCAATTGATAATGTCTCATGTTGTAAGTGAAAACCCCTTCATTTCCTGTCCATGTAAACAAAAAACGCCTTGTGAAGGAGTTTGAAAGGTTACTTAAAACTTTCCTGTTCATTTCTTTCCTGTAAAGATTCTTTTCCTTATTGTCTTCCAGTAACTGTTTCTAGAAATGGAAATGCACCCATTAGTCTGCGTGAACTCAAGTGGCGAGTATTTATGTTCTGAGAGACTCAAAGAATTATATGTCTCGTAAAGTCTCGATTGAGATGAGATAAGGTCACAAGAAAACGACTCTAATAAACTTGATGTATAGGAAGTGAACGATGACCTTCTTTCAGTATATGGACGGCGACCCAATTGGATAAGACTAAAAATGTTACCATGTTGAAGAGATTTCTGTGATAGAATACTGTGCTGTAGAATGTTGCCTGGAACACTACAGATGATGAAAAAGGAAATGACATTATTTCGTCGATGCTGAAGAAAAGTGACATTTCAAAATCGTCATTATATCTAAGGCCAGAAATATGTTCAGAAAAGACAAATTAAAAATTTCGTAAATATAGTTTACAAAATAACCGAAATGTCCGTCTTTGCCTGCGGAGCAAACAGCTTTTTACAGCTAGTAAAAAAGTTCCCCGCAAAATGAGATTTTTTAGATCCGTAAAGTTTGTTGTGCAGCGCTTCTCAAGGAAAATTCAACAATTTCCATTTGTGTTGCTAATTTGTTCATCACAAAATCATTATTTTAAAAAATGCGTTTCAAGAAATCGAGGTGCGAGGACTATGGGAAATATTTTTAAAATATGTGAAAATTACAGAAACCACCGAGATAATAGCATCAACTTCGGCATGTTTGCACACATTTTCATCGTGTGCACACAGGTTCATGTTTGCACAAATCGTTTTCATTTTAACAACCTTCTAAATTTGCACAAACCTAAAACAAGCCTCTGTCTCAAACCGCCTGCTCGTCCATTACACCTGCACCGACGCGTCAATTCAAAGCCGCCCTAGGAATTTAAAGAGGCTGGTCGTCATCGGGACGCATGCCAGGGGCCCGGCGATGCCGGGATAAAGGTTCCTCGTCGCCGACGCCGTCACGGACTCCGCCAACCAAACCGCCGCCAGCAATTCAATCGGCTCCCCTGGCGACCACCAACTGCCGCCACTGGTGCCGCCGTCATCGGGGATGCCAGCGCCCCCGCCGCCTCCAAGTCGTGAATCCATCACTGCCCAAGCTATAGCCGCCGCTATGATTTTGTTTTCAGTAGATGCCTTAAGAATTCGCCGCCGCAAGGGGCGCCACTATCGGATTCGGACCATACCGTCGCAGTCCGTTGGTGAAAGGCGGATTAAAATTGTCCCTTTAATTTTCAATAAAGGAGACTCGATGTACAAAATACTTTTTGAGAAATTAACTTCCATAATAATTTCATATTTGTATTAAATTTGAATATTTAAATATTGCTAGTTGGATCCCTACAAATATTGCGTACTTCGTTAATTATTGTTTTTAAAGTGAAAATCGTGGAACCCTACACTGTCTGCATTTCTTTTCACGTAAAAGTACATTAAATTTAATGTACACGCAAAGTAACTTTATAAAGTACGTGTACATTAAATTTGGTGTACTTTCGGCGCCTCCAGCCCCTGAACTGCGCATTACAGCATCATAGATAGGTTCTGCGCGGGGGTAATTCTAATACTAGTAATCGATAAGATTAAATTGCACGGAACATCAAATATTCAAATTGAGTTTTTGGAATATTTTCATATTCTTCTCGCTTCTGTATGTAGTGCAGATGCCCAGAAGCTACAAACCACCAAAAATGTAATAGAAGGTTCAAAAAGGTTCATTTTAAAACAGCACTCTGAACAAGTTAAGATATTTGAGAAACTCTCCGTATCAACTGAAATATGCTACGAGATTATTCATATCTTCATTCTTCATAAATTGAAATTGCTACTTTAAATTGAACGTTTGCTTTGGCATTCATTTATTTGTCCATGCATTGTTGTTTACACGAACTGTGAACATCTCCAATTTTAGCATTTTCATTTATTAAATATTATTATTATTATTTTTATTATTAATTATTATTATTATTATTATTATTATTATTATTATTATTATTATCATAATTATTATCATAATTATTATCATTATTATTAGAAGTAGGATCAGTATAATAATCCTCAACGTAATGTTGCCTTCACAGTGGGGTTGCGCCGTCACTTTCTTCTGCAACCGCCTCGAATGCGAAACGTGCAATTTCAGCTAACATGGCGCCCCATCACTTTCGTTTCGCTACGCAGTCCTCTCGTGACATGTTTTCGCCTTCAACTCGACTGCTACTTATGACAACCTCAAACGGTGAGGACTCTCACGATTGTCGCACCGCATCGCATTTCCTATTATCTTATACAATCTTAATGAACAAAAGAAATTTGGAATAAGTTTATTTACAAATATTTTAAAAGTTTGAAGCTTAACTTATCTGTGCAGTTCTGATTAAAAGTTTTACTGTGAACAAATTTGACATTGTTTATGTCGACTGAGGAATAAATTAAATCAAATAAATCGATAAGTCGAGTTGCGAAACGGTGACATTCAGTATAAGTCGTGACTCTTCGCCTCATACGCGTATGTAAAATGAGTGGAAGGTAATCAAGTGGCCCCGATTTACATGTTGGCAATTAGGGCGGTAGCAAAGGGTGACAGGCTTGAATCTGTTGTTTAACATCAGAGCTCTCAAGATGAAAACAGAAGTAATTTTATTTATTATTACATTAATTTAGTTTTATTGTTGTTATTATTATATTATTATTAAAATAATTTCATTATTTGTCGTTTGTGAGATGTTAGTTACACAGTTAATACTCAAGAAAACACATCTCAAATATCGTTTCTTTTTTATTTATATGAAAAAATAGGATTAGAAGAGTATATTTTAGGAAAATAGCCCTAAACATTGTTGCAGACTGACAGAGTAAATCCTTTTGTCTTTGGGCGATTCAGGTCAAGATAAATCAGCGCAATGGCAACTGTTTAATGTGCCGTGGTCCGGCG
>BOPP01000063.1:5617259-5628447 GCA_017312745.1 Gryllus bimaculatus
TTTTTTAACAATTATTTATTAATAAATATCAATTATAGAAAATTAAAATAAATAGAAAGTAAAAAATAAAAATTTATCAATTATAAAAAATAAAGTAAAAATAATAATAATTTATCAATTTCTGCGGATAAAAACCGTTTTTGGTACGACGTTCGACAAAGTTGCATCTTTCTGCGGAATAAAAAAAATATGCTATCAGTAAAAATATATTAATATGAGACTTTTTATAACTGTTTAATAAAATTCGATATGTGTGTATTTAAAAAAAAAAATGATTTAAGCTGCAAGATGCATTTGAACTTTCGAAGGAATGTTTGCATTGTTGTATTTGTCAAGCACATTTCACTCAAATCTGCCAAAACCCGTAAAATGCTTTAACTAAATATATTCTGACGGCTGATAAAAACACTAAGAACATCCCCGGCAAATTTACATCTTTCAAAAAGAACAGTTAAAATAATTCAATTGAGATTAGCCCGTCTAAACTGCCCCTTTGGATAAGTCCACAGTGAAAATTTATATCACTCTCACTGGTGAAATAACAATTACTGACACTACTGTGGACAAAAAATTTGTATTAAAAACTCACCGTATCTTTAAAGTTGAAAATTGTTAGCCCAAAAATGTTTGGCCAGTCCGAATGGCCGAGATCGCTAAGACAGTGGTGCCGTAGTGATCTAGGATCGCGGGTTCGAGTTCCGCCTCGGGCATGGTTGTATTGTGTTAAATCCTTTCACCCCCTATCATCATCATCATATCGTGTCATCCTCATAGTTACCGTACCGTTACACACAATAGTGGTCGCTAATGACCTAGACGTTGCTGCGACTTTAATTTAAAATAAAATAGTGTCAAATTTGAAAGTGCATTTTTTTAATGACACCTCTTCGCTCTACGGGTCCTTTTCGGACCACTGTACGGTGCGGTGCCCCGCCCCTCGCCCGCCACGCCCCGTGTCGAGCCCCGACGTCGGCGTCGCAACGCCCGGGGCGCGCGTTCTCGAGTCAAGGCCTCGCGTCCCGTCCGTCCGTCCGCCCTCCCCGCCCCGTCCGTCCGACCGCCCGTCCGACCGTCCGTGCGACCGTTCGCACGCAGTGCCCCGCTTCGGGAACGAGTCATTTGCCTGCGGGGCGTACACACTGGCTCCCAACCCCGCTCGCAGGCTCTTCGCCGCGCCACGAGGCACTCGCGGATTTCACTTCGGAGCCGACCGCAGGTTCTCTCCCCCCACCCCTTCACGGCGTTGTAATTTGCAACTAAAGAAAACGTGATTAATGGAAGATTGCTACGAGTACATTGGTGAGGTTTGTTTGGCATTTCAAGACAAAAATAAAAGATGTTGTAGGTATCTTCATTTAATAAATGTAACAATTATAATTTAATACATGTATTTTATATTCACGAGTCAAACAGCTTCCTTAGTCACCGTCGTTTGATCTATCGGGCCAGAATTTGATTTCCGCTCACATTCTCGTTATACTCGGAAGACGAATATTCTGCCTTCTAGTCGGCCCATTTGAAGATGGCTAAGTAATAGAAAAAAGCTCATTTTGTGAATAAAAATGTTGGTGAAAAGAAGACTTTATTTCTACAAATTAATGAAAAAATAACGTAATAAGAAGAGGGGGATTTAATTGACCTAAAATATCGCCAAAAATTATTAATAAAATGCTTTTAAATGTTTTTAGCAAAAAATCAAAGAAAAGTGACTAACAAATTTCATTTAAATCAGATGATAAACTCAAGCTGTTGGATACGTCACTGACGTTACTAATCGAGGCTTCTTCCTTTAGTTCAAGTGAACAGGTTTGGACTGAACCAGGAAATCTTTGTCTTCAGTTATCGTGAAATACGTCGAACGGACAATGGTACTGAACGCGTCATAGGAATATTAGAGTACATACTCACAACTGCTGACATTGCAATTTCTGAGAGAAGAAATTGAATAGGCTACTCAGGAATTCTGTGAAGAATATTGTTGCATCTGTAAATATTATTTGAAGCAAGTACCATTAAAATGTTATTAAAATGGATGAAATCCTCGAAAAATCCTTTAAAAGTGTCCTAAAAAAGGTCAGAAATGATATATTAGTCAAAATCGAAGAAAAATACAAAACAATGTCGTATAAAAATGGGTCACTTCCCTTTCAATTTGGTAAATGAGAAAATAGGCGAGTAGGTAAATTTCTTTCTATTTAAAATGAATTTATATACTAAAAGTCATCGGTCTAAAGTGAAAAGAGAAAAACGGAATTTCATTAAAATCCACCCTCTAGTGATTAAATAACGAAACAGCGAAAAAATTAATGCTGTAACAAGTAATTTCACATCTACAGATATCCCAGACTAGATCGAAGAAATACCGGCATTATAATTTACGTATTTTAGGCTACATTTTTTATCCTTACCCTTATTTTATAAACCTCGTTACGAAGATATAAACACTAATTTCTTGGCAAAACGCTCCATTACAATTTTAACCGATTGCCCTCCGATCTTTATTTCTAAATACGTTTAACAACTTCGAATGACGCGCAGCTGCGCCACGAGTCGCCTTCCTAAGGTAGCGGGTCGCAGCACTCAAGTACTTTTCAGCATCAATGAAAATGTGCTATTATACACGCAGAAAACTATCGCTCCAATCGCACTAGTTTGCAGTTATATGAATGGAGGTCACTTCCAACATCTTAGAACAGGCACGTCAAACTGCTAGCGCACGAGCAACTTGCCCGCCTGGGGAGCCCAGCGCTCCTACGGGCACAGAGGCTACGGGCACATTTTCCCTTAAAATCGAGAAACATGTTTACATGTTTACACATTACGCACAAGCTGAAGCGGCAGAAGGTAGTAATTAGTGCCATCATACATAAATATGCTGGCCATTTTTTCTCAAATAACCGAGAATTCTATAATGTTTATATTCTTCACCACTTATTGCTATTTGATTCTTATTGTCTTACTAAATTCTCGCTTGAATAAACATCTTTTCTAAGTGATAGGAATGTGATTGAATGGCGAATTCTTTCCTTGTTTTCGATTTGTTTTGTGCTATTAATTCATTCACTTCTTTATTGTATTTAGGAATAATTTGAAATTAATTAACAAGCCTCCGTAAGGTAACTTGCTTACAGACTGGCTTGCAGACGGACAGAGCTTTTAACAGGCACGAATATTTGTCTGTTAAACCTCCGAACATTAACATAGAAAGTTCATAGTTTTATACCACTCTTAAGTAAACAGGATTACAAAATCAAGATACTTTTGATTCAATTTTTTAAATGTTACTCTCAATTGAGAATTTGAGGTTTTATTACATTTTAAAGGATTATTTCTCCACCTTAAAGTGAAAATGGGAATTAATTTAGGTAAATTTGTGTCAATAAACGTCATGTAAATTCTTCCAAAGACTGTCATGGGCCGTATATCCAGTACCGTACCGCCATTCCGTAAAATTTGTACAATCCTTATGTTTAAATACATAATGTCTCTGGACGCAGTGTCCGCAAACTCTTGCAAGCTTGTTACCTAGTCCTCCATTTTGACATGCCTGTCTTAGAACATTAATTTTTCAATGTGAATGAACAGGAATACGGAAGAAATCGACAGATTTCACCATGGTTGATGGGAATTTTATGCTTTTACTCGAGCAAAGAGCTTCACTCTTATTGTATTAGAAATTCAATGCATACAGTAATAGTGTAATAAGTGTAAATGAAGTTCGGAATTTAAATGTATAGTTAACTCAGTAAAAAACATTAATATCTTATTGATTCTCATTATTCAGACTGTTAAATTACATATATTCCTACATACTGTAATAATACTTTTCTTTTCCATCTGTAGTATACCATTAATTACATTTGTCTTTCGAGAACGTCAACGTCTCAAAACAACAGTAGATTCGCTAAGTTAGAGAATGGCAGAAAGGTCGTTGATGAAGTGATCGTAAGTACACTTCCTTATCCATCAAACGCGGCTTTCGTGTACGGTCAATTACAAAGGTTGAATACCGCCTGCAATATCCAACACTTTTTCAGTGCCCAAACATAAAAATGTAAAAATTGTTTTAAGGATTTCTTGAGTTTCACGTAAAGACGAGAAGGGACCTTTTTGTGAAAATGTAACGTAAATATTTCTGAAGGTGTTTTGTAAAAACAATGACTTATCACGTAAAAGAATTGTCCACCAAACAGGCATGACACAATATATTCTCATTGCTATTCTTCATATGCTTGTGACGTGTTTTTATGAGTTTAACAATGCCGCAATAAACCCGACACATCACGATGTAATATCTATTAATGCAAATAAAATAATATAATGCATTCAATTTCATTCATTAATACACACTCTTTTGATATTCCGTCATTTTTATCACTCTCCCTTCTCAGAACTGAAGATAATTAGTTTTTTCCATGTATGTTTTCCGTATATGTTGCAGCGAAGTTTTCCTATGTATTTTTGTAACCTCTTGAGACCTTTATCATCAAATGTGAATATATTGCTTCTAAACAAAGGAAGCGGAGAATAAAAGTACGGAAGAACAGGGTAAATAATAAAATTGTGAAGATTGGGTGAGCGGTACAATAATTGAATATATGATATAACAGAGGAATGGAAAATGTATGGATCTTAGTAAGGTATAAATATCTCCCCGCAAAAGATTTCACGAAAACAATCAATTTTTGAACTTATTTGTAAATTATTATTAACAAAATCTTGCATTGCATAGAGAGGCATGCGCTCACAAGTGGCTAAAACTAAAAGTTCTTAAATATTAATACATAGAAAAATAAGTGATGACAACAACAATGAGAATTACAGGATACGAAAACAGCATGATTTATTGGAAGAGTGTAATTTTATTACTCGTCAGTAATTTGGCAATCATTTCGCTATGTTAAATTTCAATGACCTCACATTTTATAAAAGCAATTTATTTTCAGTGCTTCCAATACGATATTTCTGTGTAAAATGTTAAGTCGTTTATTTAGGAGGAAGTAGACTGCTTGGAAAGGGAAAATTAGTTCAAAGACTAATTTACTAGTTAGTGCGCAGTAAGATTATGCAACTTCCCGAGCGTATAATTTAGAATTGGGCATGTGATGCTTGGCACAATCGTTTATTTACGTCTGCGGCATGGAATGTCTGGTCCCTTGCGTTGCCGCCCCATGACGTAGGGTTTAATAGACTTGGAATTAAGCCGAGTTACAGATCTTCCGAACAGCGAGGTCTCAAAAACACGTCTGTACTAATTTATGGTTTAGGGAGTTTCAGTTCAATTGACAGTGACTTTCTCTTTTCAATATCAAATGACAATTCAAAACTGTATTACTAAATCAGGTGCAAGTGTGACGGCATACTGAAATGAGTTACAACTAACAAGGGACATCATCGGAATAGAACACTTCGATTTCCTTAAATTCTTTTCCATGTAATGAGACAAACAATAAAAACAATTCATTATTTGAAACAAGTCATTATTTGAAAATGGATATATTATAAATGGATATTTGAAAATGGATATATAATAAAGGCCATACTTTTTTATGGCCTTTATTTCTGAGTAGAATGTATTGTACTAAAGAGTAGAGGTCATGCTCTAACTACATGAAAATACGTTTTCAATAGTTTGATATATTAAATTACAAATAGTTTGTTATTGAAATAATTTTTTATTATAAAAAATAAACTCTTTTGTTTCAATTTGCAGTAATTTTCAGTTAGAAACCTAAAAGGTACCTAGAGGTCTGTTAATGCCACCCGCCTACGTAAGCGCGTTATTTTGTGACTCCTTTGTTTTTCTACCCATTGCTTTCTGCTCCCCATTAAAGATCTCAAAAAAATACAGAAGAGATTTTTTCTGTCAGTTTCTGTAGGATATTGCATCAATTTATTTCCAAATAGATTTTGTATCTCAATAGTCATGATATTTTCCTTTTCTCAAAACGTATTATTACCGCAAACTACAGAAGTGTGTATGAAAGAATTTAAGTTCGGAGAAATATGAAAATAAATCCAGTTGCTCTGTAAGAAATAAAACATACATGTTTTTATGCTACCTTACATTCATTAAAAATTTAATAAAGTGAGGCACTTGATCAAAATTAAGTGAAGTAAAATCTTATAGTTCTAATTTAAAGTAAATGCTTTAACTGGATCGCACTCTCTTATAATTAAATCATATCTCCAAATTTTATTAATTAATGTCGAGAACAAACATACGACAGACTTCATTAGAAAATTCTCTATTTTCTAACTTTGAAAGAGTTAAGCATTTACTTGAAGATCATCATCTTGACAACAACAAAGAGAATAACAGCTGCAGCAGTTGACTGTACAGACGATTTATTGAGGGACAAGTTAATTGAAGTTCCAAATGTTACTGATATTCCAGTGGGAAATCAATATTCCAAATATTTCGAGGTGGAGTTTGAATGTACTTGTTTTCTGGGTAACCGAGGTTATCCGGAAATCCTGAGGTTTAACCGAAAATCCAGCTGATCAGAAGATTTGGAAAAATACCTCCAAAATACTAATGGCAATTACTGAGAATTTTCTAACTTCTTGCGTAAACCAGGAAATGGGGAACATCACTCTTATAACCACAGTGACAATATTATCATTCCCAACTAATGCGAAGAATCTATGTAGCTCTCATTGCTTTGATGACTTCTAAAAGCTGTCTTACAAGTAGATTTAATTCTTATAATTGTATTGCTTTACTGCTTTTTTCCAGAAATTTTAAAACTTAACTCAATATTTTCACTCGTTAGTTGGGGTTTTCTTCTACAAGTCACTAGTCTTAAATAATATTTTGTAAATAATGTAGTATTCCTAACTTATATTTCTAATCCTTAGGATTAGTTTTTAAATCTATTAAAATTTATTCAGAAAACGATTCAATGGAGGATAATTAATGTCTATATTCTCGTTTCAACAACTTAATTAAAGGAAGAATAACACTTTGAATAATGATACGAAAGTAGTAGTTTTTCTGTATACCAGCATTACAAACAATCTTTTATGTTGTAAGAAATCGTTCATAATCGGGTGTTTTACGGCACAAATGATGACGTAGTAGCAAATGTATTTACTCGACCACATCGCATTAAAAAATCGTTTCGCATCTTGCAAATCCCTAGCCTTAAACACTGCCTCTTTGACATGTTTGAACCCCTCATTTGTCTTCCCTTCACTTGTTTTCCACCCGCTTCTGACGTCTTGCGTGGAGGATCGTGAAGCGCCACGACAAGTCCAGATCAAAGACGAATGACCCCTCGTAAGTGGAGGCACGGCGCATGCGTGTAGAATTACACCATCAAGCACGGAGAAACGCACGGGCCGGCGGTGTAGCCTTCGCGGTCAATAGGAACTTGTTGACGGCGGCTCCAGCGGCGCATTACGGGAACAACGAAGACCGGCGCCAGTGACGTCACATATTCAGTTAAGCATGCCAGGGGCCTAGAACGTAGTACGTGTCCACGATTAGATCCTGACATCTCACACATTCCATCTTCTTTTGAAATTCCTCTACGCGTGAGTCATTTTGTTGTTCCGTTCTTTGTAAATACTTCCTTTCGATGTAATACATTTCGATGCATCAACGTGTAAAGGGTTATCATTGCCGATGAAGCCTCTTAAGATACACATTTCTTCAAAACGACCAACAAGAAACAATTATAATATACAATAATATTGTAATTACAAAATAAGTAACTAAATGTATGTTGTGAAACAACGTTAAAAACAATCGCGCTTGCCATGAAAATATTTCAAAATTTTGAGAAGTAATTAGTATGCCGTTTAATATTTTTTTTAGAATTGACTGTTACAAACAAACGTAATTAAATATAGATTATTTTATCTATTAAATTGTTAAATTTTATCTCTATATGTTATTTAATTTTTTACGAATTTTGACATTAAAATTTGGGCAAGAATGATATATTAAATAATTTGAAATTAAAATTCGCATCAAAATAAAGAACTGATTTATGATATTTCGTGACCTATCGAAAGTTCAAGATCAATACTCTCATAGTGCGCAGATGAGATCGGCGAGTAAACATGTTCCCGATCTGACGGCCAACATTCTTGGCCATGACTCTTGGCAAATGATATTTTTGTAACATATTTTGAAAGACGTGTCTTTCACAAGACCAGTTTATGCTTTCCAGCATCCCTTGCTCACATCTCGCCCGCTAACACTTGCTATGTCCACATGTATTACGTCCCACTACACCCCATTCCCACCTCACTCCCCTGTCTTGGCGCGATGCCTTCTCTGCGTCCCCGCGCCCTCAGCTGCCACCGCACCAGACAGTGACGCGGCCTTGAACGGCAGGCGCAGAGCTCGACGCTTGGCCCGCTGAGTCAGCCTACTCTTCCTTTCTTCTTTCTCCTCTTCTTCTTTCTCTTCTGGTACCAAAACTGCTGAAGGTTGCGTACCTTGTTATCAAGACGTCACGATCAGTTTTACCGTTCGAGTTTAGCTCAGAGCCAGCGCTGCCGCTGACTGCCGTGGCTCCGTCCGAGAGGTTCGACTAGGGTTCGAGTCCCGTGGTTGACACTAGCTAGACATCAAGGTCGACATCAGCGGCTGTGTGGAGGAGAATTCTACGGTCGGCTGCTCTTATTGTACTTATCCGTGGTTTCTCCTGTCATGCCAGGTGAATGCCAGATCAGTACCCTAACATTGACAGCGCGAGATCTTTCCTTCCTCTTCCTTGTCCTATCTTCTCATCTTACACATACACACACAGACATACACACACACACTCACATATCACACATTTCGGGTGACCTGTAGGGAGCTTACAGCTCCTGCCGCTAGTGGAGGTGTGAACCTGTGAAGGAGGAACACCTATCTTCCTCAATAAAACATACACACAAACTACTCTAACAGGAATAACTTATTCCTGCCGTTTTCTCATTCCAGCGGGCAATACGATATAATACAAAGCTCTGAATCTATACCTGTTAAGCTAAACTGTAGAAGCTGAGGCAAACAGCTTCAAGAATTCCGAACGTTGTCGAATCACTTCCTTTATCAAACATCCGGTATCTCCCCTCTCTCTTTCCTCATACCACATTGCTTTCCCACTCTTCGCTTTGCCATCATTGGCCACTTCTGCGAATCATCTTTCATCACCAGCACGATTTCCTTATTTCTACTCGTATACGCCACACTACGGATATGTTTCCCGTATAGTCCTCTCACTTCATGAAAACTACGATATAATCGCTCGTCGCCTTTGAATTGTAAACGCACTCCAACCCTCTTACCACTTCTTTATTTAACGGTCAACGCCAAGTATCAACTGGTCCCTACCTCCAACACTCGACTTTACCTCCTCACTCACGCTCCGAACGCCGACTGATGTTCCTCTCTCTCACAACTGCTCCGCCTGTGCTACCTGCGCCCGTGGAAGCTCGCCAACTTCGCCCGCAAGCAGTTTCCTTGTCCGCAGTCGCTCCCTCTGCCTCGATCTATTGTTTCCTCCTCCCCCCCCCTTCGCCGCCACGCCTCCCCTGGCAGCCACCACCGCGCGCCGCCGCCGCCGCCGCCGCCGCCGCCGCCGCACCACGCCTTTTCCTCCTGTCCCTCGCCGCCGCTCGCACTTCCTCTGCCTCTATCGTCTCTTGTTTTATTTTAATGCATTTACACTAGGTTACAGTCATTTTCTGTGAGAGGGTGCTTACTAACTAACCTTGTGTACTACATTTGCAATTTACGCTTATTTCTAGACTTACTTCTACCATAATTCTCGTATACATATTTACATTGGTTAATAGTCTCGAAACTTAAAATAATAATAATAATAATAATAATAATAACAATAATTATAATACATTTTAATTAAAAATAAATACACTAACACTCAAAGCATAGATACTAAATTTAAAATGACTGTTACTTTCCAGCTACGCCACGCCGTTTTTGTTTTGATCCATGCCTTTCTTCGCCGCCCTACCCACCTCTACCCTTGCCCCATGTCATACCTACCACGTTCTCGCATGTACTGTCTCTGCGCCAGTTTACCGTCGAAGTTCGAAATATATCCGTTCAGAGTTGCTGGTTAATTTGCACATTAGCCAGGCGTTTTGGTTAAAACTGTATGAATGTCGATTATTTCGAACTTCATCCACAAACTTTGCACCAGTCATAGGCCACAGCGCGCTGACTAAGAAGGTGATTGTGCGAGTGTGAGGTGTCTAGTGGTTTGCAACAAATATTTTGGCACACAAAGCGTTGGAAATAATGTTGCACACACTCGAAATTATTTTATGTTAATCGAAAATGTGCAAGGCGGGAGCCTCGTGTCTAACTCGTGAAGCGTAGCGAAGCATCAGATGAGTTATGTAATGAAATTATTCTATTTTAAGTGGAATGGTATAAATATAAATTTACGACTGAAACAGAAGAATTCGAAACAATATGTCTTATCTCTCAATACCCTTAGAAACTTCCACCAGCAATCTAGTGCATGTTTACCAATTTTTTTTTATTATTCCTAAACTCTGAAACTCACTTTACCTACTGCCTCCGCCCTGCCCTTAGTTAGTATCAACTTCATCCCGCGTAATTCCGAAGTGTGCTTCCAAACGATTTCCCGCTAGATAAGATACCTGGAGCACAAATCCCCCCGTATGTCAACGCTTACGGTGAGCGCCAGATCCCGCGTTCCAACGGGGGAACTCCCCTCCCGGGTTATATAACGCACTACACTTACGGAACTAATAAAAAGTAGTCGATGCGCCCGAAAACGCAAAATACTCTCTCACTCACGCTTCGAAGTCCTCCTTCCTGGCACTTCGTACACTCATTTTGGATAATGTGAACATAAAGAGGCCAATTGTGAAATTAGTCATATTCGTACATCAGCTGCAACACCCACGCCTTCTCCGATTCCGTCGCGTCCTCAACTCTCATTTTGTTCTTAACGAGTCCGTCGAATTTACAGCGTTCTCTGCTTCTATTGCCTTTTGGCCCCGCACTGTCTTCGTTTTCTCCAGTATCTCTGTGTCTTCACCAGCTTTACCGCCTCCATTATCCGCTCTGCCGCGTCATCTCCGCCACCTCCATCGTCCCCTGTTTCTTCCACTGCCCTCGTTTCCTTCATCACCCCCGCCGCCCCGTTAGGACTCATTTTTTCGCTTCCTCCATCTCCACTCTCCTTCCTAT
>BOPP01000063.1:5628467-5719655 GCA_017312745.1 Gryllus bimaculatus
CGGCCCACCCCGACGTATTATTACTCACGCAACTTTTCTTGAACGATGGATTGAAGAAATGTGGGTAGAGTGGGGGTATTAGTTAGGACATCGGCCACTAGATTTTATGAAGCAATGCTAATCTCTGGAGACTCAGTCATGCCTTCGCAACGTTCTCAATAATTTGCGTTTGAACGTTCTAAGGAATTTGAGGTATCTCCTGTGATGGATCTTCACCTGTTACGGTCATTTCTTTAGATCTTTTGGAGAAAATCACTGACAGAAGTTTTCGTCTTCAACAGGAAATAGTTTCTAATTCGCGCCAGTGAAAAAGTGTTTGGAATGTTGTCATCAGTGCTCGCTGCGAGCTTTTCTCTTCAACTGTTTATTGTGACAGAGGGGGGAAGCAAGGTCATGTCAGGGGTCAGGTTCAAGAAAAATTGCGCGTGTAATACTCCCTCTTCCTCCACCGCCACCACCACTTCCACCACCCTCCGTCTTCACTCATTCCTATTCCTGCATTCCGCTATCACTGCCACTTCCTCCACAACCCTTTTCGTCATTCCCACAATTTCCTAACTACTTCCTCTTAACACTTCCCCAACCACTCCCGCTCCCGCTGCTCACCGACATCGTCGCCTGCGACAGCCCTTCTGCGGTCCGTCTTTGGCGTCGGCTGCCTGCGCGCCACGCGCCCCGCCGGAGGCCACGGGTGGCGCGGCGTCGATCCGCACGTGACAATGCACACACCCGCCGCGAGCGCGCAGGGCGCCGCCTCACGGCCTTGCGTGGCGCGCACACTTATCTAACATTACCACCACAAATTATGACAGCGCAGGCGGATTACCAGCGCTGACATAATTAGCAAGGGCGCGCCACTGTTGACGAACGCAGGAGAATAAAAACAAAGAAGAAACAATAATAACGAAGAAGCCGAACAAAACAATAACACCAGCAGATTCAATGACACGCCATTAGATAGGAAACTAAATATAAATGGTATACAACTAATATATAAACGCGTACTGATGCGATCCTTTCTCATTTTATAATATGAAAAGAGTGGCAGATGTGTGAATGACGGAGGCCGTCTGACCATATTAAAATCACAGAAGCAACAGGTTTTAAATAAGTTATAAATGTCTCCAGCTCAAATGTTTGTAAATGTTCAAATCTCGAAAGAAAACTGACTGCCCGTATAAGCTCATTGGCATCGGCGCGCTGGAGGTGCTAGTCAACGAGACGACTTTGGCGATAGAGATGGGCCTCAGGATGACTTCAACGATGGAGCAGCTGGGCGTCGAGGCATGAAATACATGTATGGGTGAATAATACAGATGAAACAGGAGTACGGTAGCTACATGTACATCGAGTACTACTTGTGGTCGTGAATATTAAGCAAATTCGAAACATTGCGGGTTTCTGGTTGGATGACCAACTAAGAACACCAAGATCTAACAGTTTCGAGGGCAATTTCCATTTGCAGGACACATAACGGCCAAATTTAAATTAATACAAATCGACTGACGAACGACGGTTATGAAATTTTGGAAGCAATCGGCGACAGGGAAGATATTAGGTAGGCACTGTCGTCCTCTTGTCATGGCTGGTGATCTAAATCTTCGCGAAGTTAACTGCAGAGGAGAGACGTGCAAGAGGAAAGTACAGAAAATTGTCAATAGACATATGAGATGTCGGATTATATGAGGTAGTATGAAAACCGACCCGACCGGACGCGGTGGTAGATATTTTCCTCGTCATCTCAGCATAAATGTTTTCATGTGACGTGCATGAAAGCGTTACCAACCACAAATCTGTCTTGTTAAAGTTACATAAAGACTTAATTACTATTATTGTAATTTTTACAAAATATTTTCTGCCTGATAAAAATTAAAGGCCAGGCTTCTAAAAATATGTCCGTAAACGTATCTAAAATAACAAGGAAATTTCGGAAATTCGAGATATAAATAACTCACTGCTTACCATGTACAACGCCAAATGGGACTCGTTTAATAAATGTTTCTCATTGGAATTCAGAACTAGATCTTCACAGGACCCTATATTTAATTTGTCCAAAAATAATCAGCTCAAACAAGAAGAAAAGGTTTCTTCGTAAATTCATTAGTAAATGGAATATTGCGCAGACATATGAAATCTTGTCAGATATTATGAAAATTTGCGGACAGGCAATTCTCCCATACTTATAATGGATATTAAGTGTTTCTATTATTAACGCGAATTCAAATATTGGAGATAAAATGAAAGTGTTTAATTTTCGGCCGGTGCCCCTAAGCATAATTAGAGTGTAAATTAATGAAACACTTAATATCCGCACGTACACGGTGCGAATCGGAAAAAATCAATGTAATTTTTCATGAGAAACTTGGGTTTAGAATTGGGTTTTCTTACGAAACTCAAGTTGTGTTCCTCTTTCAGAAGCTATCTGATTAGTTGACATGGGAAAAAGATCCTATGCTGTAAAGAAAGTACCCCTTGTGGTGTTGTGCTATCAGGTATAATATGCGTCATTATTATTATTATTATTATTATTATTATTATTATTATTATTATCATTATTGATTTGTACTCAATTGCAATTAAATATATATAATGTTCAAATAAGCTGTACATAAATAACAATCCTCACCTGAATATCCGTAAGACTTCGAATTAGAACTTATAGAATAAGGAGATCGTTTTACATTTCTATTACTATTATGATCAAAGACATGCATGAGGTAAACATTTAGGAACATAACACTTCTCAACATACTAAGATAAAAAATCTCGTTTATTTTCGTGGATTGTATTCATTTAAGTGAAATTGCGTGTAACAGTTTAACATTTGATATATCTGATATTAGAAGTCATCGTTGTATCGCAATAAAGAAAATGCATTTAAACTAATACTGAGTGTGAGCAGGTAATTTATCTACCTATTGTATTTTGTTTTGAGAAGGAAACTTTTGACTGTCAAAAATACTTACCTTAATTTAGTTTGAAAAGGACATACGAATACATTTGTACATAACTCCAAATGATCTTTTGCTTTTATTCCCTCTTGAGAAGATTAGAGAATGAATTTGAAGTCTTTCATAACAAGTGCATTCCACGTACCCTCATATTTTTCTTATGATTAGTCGGCCTTTTCCAGAACTAATTATGTCTTTCATTCACATTGAGGGGCAAAACACAAGAACACAAGATGGCGAACGCTTACGTAAGAAGTCAACTGTGAACTTTGTTTCTTCAATTTCGTTTAACCTTCATTCACAATAACGGCGTAGTAAACATAAATGAACAACGTCGAATTGAATCGTCAGTGTCAATAAAGCAACGAACGTGATATTGATATGATTATATCGATTGCATCACTACATTATATTTAATTAGAATCATTATCATGACACGGGTATTTGATAGTGAATGTCTATTCAGGCTGTCTAATGGCACAAGGGTTTGGCGGCATGAACTTAAGCCCGCGTTGGCATAGTAAGTTTTTGGTATTGTAGTGCGCAATCTAAAACAAGAGGGGGACAATGACATTTGTAGCACCCTTTTGCATTAAACGTTTTTTAAAATTATCATTGGTATTTTAGCGTTAAATAAATAAAACAGACTAGAAGGTAAGTAAAATTAAAATTTTAAATTTCCAATTAAAATAAACAATTGAATACAAGTCGAACCATTTTCGGTTACCAGGTGGTTTTGAGATGCTTCTCCTCCTAAAGTTGTGTATCAATTCCCTAAAATGTCAGCTTAAAAAAAGAAAATTCCTGAATTGATAATATTTACGGAAATATAATAGTTTATTAAGAGGACAACGAAATTTCAAAATTTTCAGGGTGGCCACGGTCCCCCTGGTCCCCCCATTTCACCTTATGCTCGGGGCATGGAAGCCTCATCACAGCCCCGCGTATCGTATTTCCATCACTCATTTCATCAAGCACATTTCAGCATAATCTCAAGGAAGTTATTTCAAAACCCAGGTTACAAGGAGAAGCTGGAGGACGTATTAATTAATTCATTCATTCCAATCCCTCTTCCTTCCGATTGGTTGGTTATTTCGTCTTTCCGGGCGAGTCATCTGCTACGGTCATTAGACTTACTAGTGTAGAAAAGTGGCTGATAAGAGCCTACGGGCTTTCTGAGATAAAAAAAAATTGCCATATCATTTGAAGAAGTGGCAAAAGGCGCCCTTTCTCAGTTTCTCAAAGACCCTTCCAGTTTGCTTTACAATGTTTATATCATTGAATACCATTCGTACCATATATATTCACAAAAAAATTAAAATACTGTGCAGCCAAAAATAATTTGGTAATGATAAGGGAACTTGAGAAAGTATCAAAAAGTATGGAACACATAAAGTATTATTTTCCTCTCCATCCTGTCTTTTTACGCGGAACTGGTTTGTCACACGAAACAATTTTTCTTAACTGGAAGAGGCCAGTGAATATTGAGTATCCCTCACAGACTTAGTTCTCAGTCTTGTTACATAACAGTTCTTTATTTATGATCCCGAGTTCCCAATTACCTATCACGTTCTTATTTACTTTTTCTAATCAAGCAATCTTCCTCCTCATAACATTTTTGTTCATTTTTACTTGGTCTTACTAGCAACGTTCGTCCATAAATGCTTAAATGCCCTCCACTACCAATACCGAACACATAAGACATACTTCAACAGGGGGGTAATTCATTTTATTAGAAGGACAGCGACAAAGTGTGAATTCACTTTGATAAAATGCGCTTATTAAGCGCTAATGATAATAATGACTTGGACATGTTATACACGGCGCCATATATATTAGCTCTAGAATACTAATGGTTCCTAATGAGTACCTTAGTTACTCGGAATGTTTATTCGAAAGAGTAACGGTACGATATGCGCGAGGAAAGAAAATATATAAGAATTAATTGCAAAAGAAAGATAACTAGAAAAGTTATAAAAAAATAAAATATTTTCGTGATTGTATGGAAGTCTGAGTTTGCTCACAAAAATGTGGTTACAAAATGACTATTATGTCAACAAGTGTTTCGTCATTTGAGTTCATTGAGATCGATTGGCGTTCACTTCGACGCTTACAATTTCATTCGTGTTTGTAAATATTGTTTGCGTTCAACGGAGGCATCGCATTGCTCCTACAGCTGCGCGACGGCGGCGGCAGCTGCCTGTCTGTCGCGGCCGCCAATCACACGCTGCCAGCAGCGCCTGTCTGCCCACGTCAGCACCGCCCTCGGCGAGTCCCGTGAAACGTCGACGCCCCCTTGTCCAGGGACCCAGGCAAAGGAAGAAAAATTGAAATAAAGAAAAAATAAAAGAAAGGAACAAGGAAAGAAATAACGAAAAGAAACAGAAAATTATACAGAAAGAGAAAAAGAAAGGAGAGCTGTGTCTCGGTTTGAAGGGTCGTGAGTTCGAGATTTACCTCACACATGACCGGCTGACTTTAACTCAGAGCTAGCATTTCCGCTGACCCTGCAGGGGTGCTGACCGGGAGGTTCTATGGTTGGGTTCCGACGGTGGCGTAATTTTCGATATTAGCCCGATAGCTCGCCGTTGCCTGGAGGATAATTTTAGCGGCCAGCGGCTCTGATCGATAGTTTCTCTGATCAACCCCAGGCGAATGCTGGAGCAGTACCCTTACAAACGGGTCACCACGCGCGATTTTTTCTTCCTCTTCCTTGTCCTTTACCTCACCCCTACGCTCTTGCACTTCACTACCACCTCCGCCGGGAAATCAGTCAGGACCTGAAAGCTTGTCCAGACGGGGCTTGTACACCGCTAGGGGAGATGCCTAGAGGGGAAATTTGAGTGTGACTGTGCCTCAGCGCCACGGGAGGTTAGATGTGCGATTTTGACAGAAGTCAAAGAAGCCTATCTTGATGAATATCATATTTCACCCTCCACTCCTTTCGTATTTATGGTTTCGCCGTATATGTGGGTTATACGTGATGTGATTGTTTTGAAGGTGAACTTTAAGAACGTTTTTGGCTGCTGTCTTTCTCTACCACTCTTCACATCTGTGGCTACCAAAACCCGCAGTCCTGCTCCTCTTCCACTCCAAAACAAATTCCAGACCCTGAGTTGTATTGTCAGATCTGTCGAGTCAGATATACTCTCGTGTGTTTAATTTGCTTGACTTCAGTATAATTTACTTGTACAAATTCATGGACCTGTTGCAAAGGACACCTCTCCTTATGCCTTTCGGATGGGCAAGGCCCTTTGATATACCTTCTCCCTTCTTGCAGTCTATCCTAAAATCTAGTTGTGCAGGTTCCCATCTGTCATCGCTCCGTCCGTTACATCGCTCTGCCTCGTGCACGCGTGCCCGCACGTTCCCAGAGCCGCCAGCCGCCTCTGCCCCTTGCCCCGTGCCCCAGCGTCCCCGCAGCCTCGACCCGCTGAGCCACGCGTCTGCGCCCCGTCCCTCCTTCCCTCTTCCACCTCCCCCTTCCTCTCTCCCCTCTCCCGTTACTCCCTCCCCTTCCTCTCTCCCCCTTCGCTCCGTCCGTCGCACACTCCGCTCTGGCGACGGAGCAGACGCCCGCGCAGAGTGCTAACGCAGCACAGACGCGGCGCCGAACTGCAGTGCACGTGCCTCACAATGGGCTTCTTTACAAAGGCACGCGCTCTTTCCTGCCTTTCGAAGGTCGCCGCCTGCGGAGGTGACTTGTCAAACGTTTCGTTCGCGTTATGCATGGCAATCGGACGTCGCAAGGAATACTGTGCACTTCTCGCTCGGAGGTGACTGAAACGATCTGAAAACGTTTTGAGATGTGTTCAAATAGATGTGACGAATCAAGGGAAGTAGATTATTTGGTGCAATATCTCCTCAAAACTTCCTAGGCAATTCAATATAATTTGACAAGAAGGGGAAAATATATGGATGAAATAAAAGAACAATAATTATTTAAATCAACATGTTGAATTATATCTTGTCTTTAACTCAGGAAATCAAATATTAAAAATTATTCAATATTAAAAGTATATTGTATCACTAAAGGACTGTAAACCCCACATTATTATGTATAGATTAGTTTCTAAAAAAAACTACAAAGCACCTAAGACGAATACGAATGTATATTTCCGAAACGAAGGTGACCTTAAATTGGTAGCTACATGTCCTTGAATTAATGGGGTAAATTTAAGGATCTGAAAAAAAGATATAGCAAAAGACATAATTTGTCTGAACACCAAACAAACGCTGTCTTGCATTGATAGTTTTTAAGAGTACTAGAAGATTGCATATTTGCCCACAAATGCCACGTGACATATGCCATTTGAAGTATGTATACTTTTGTTAATTAGCTAAGTTACACTTGACGAATTCCTGAGCATTATTCAGGATATAAATATCTAGGATAATTATAGCGCTTGCGTACTTATATTAACCTCATGTTATATTGTTTCAGCGTTGAGCATTCTTGTGTGACGTCATGGATACTCACAGCGACCACAGACACAGAGCTTTCGTATAACAATATATTTATTAACAAGAAAACAAAACAAATATATACACTTAATAATCTAATTACACCCTAGCTCTGATAGACCTACTATCCCCTGATCGCGGGAGCGATCCAAAACCCGATTGAAGGTGGTTTTGATTGTGGCATTCGCCACTCCTACTTTTGAAGCGCGCACAAAGCCTAGCTTCCGTGACCGGATGTCACGCTGGGACACAAAGTCCGTTCTGGCGCACCTACGGCTGGTTTGCCTCGATCGCAGGAGCGATCTTATCCGATTGAGAATCGGCGTGAATCGTGGCACTCAACCACTCTTCACCTCGGAGCACGCACACAGCATCGCTCCCCCGTGACCACAGTCACCCAAGGACATAAAGTCCGCAGGCTTCGTCAACTAATGACTCCAGCCACGCGAGCCTGGCTCGCATATGCACCGTCTTGGCGCCAAGTTTTGTGCACACGCACGAGGTTCTCCCACTGTCTCCAGAACCTGCCTACTGGCTCCGTACACTCTGTTATATAGACGAGGCCCACGTGACCTCCTACGTCACGCCACCCCCTCGCTTGTTATAACAGTGAAAAGCTTCTATAAGCCGGAAGACACCCAAAGCCTTGTGTCTCCCGTCTCCGCGTTCTTCCCTTTACGGAAAAACCCTTCTTCCTGTGGCGAGACTAATCCGCAACCAAGCGTCCCCAAATAGATGCCATGAGGCACGCTGGCTAATACGTTACACTTGATTTCCTGAGTATTTTATTCAGTGTCTTTGTACTTTTCTCATGTCGTGGTCTCACTAACTACAATGCATTTTAATTACGCGTACGGCTATATACCGCGATTTATTTCTTAACTTCAGACACAATTAATTGGTTATTGACTCTAAAATCAACCCCTATACAAACTTTTTTATAAAATTAAACTATACTTAAATCTAATTGAAAGCTGGGCATCCATTTTTCCTTAATCCATTTAAGATTACAGTTAATATGTAGATCAATACGTCTTTCAAGAATACGAAACAATGTTCGATTGTTCCTAATATATATTTTTCGAGTTGGAATAAAAATAGAGGTATCCAATTAGACTTACTCAACAGCTTATGCTAGTTATAATTTATTTTAGTTATTTTAAACCTGAATAATGAATGCGGCCTGTTGGAAGTTAGGCAACACACACGACGAATGTGCGTTATATCTAGAGGGTTGCATTGCCTCTTCTAGGGGAAAGGTGCGATTATTTTCGGTAGCATGTGCATCATAGGATTATGTGCATCATCACAGAGGCATATGCCGTTATGCACAACAGTACATGTTGTTTCTCATAATGCTGTCTTTGAGATAATCACTCGCAAAATACGAGTTGTAACAAAAGTCTTGCATATATCTCATCGCTAGCCGTGAATCATCTGGAGAACAGCAATCATATATGATATTTGTATGCACTCTCTGGGTTTCCTGGTCCTCTAGCGCGAATTACTTAGACGTGACTTTAGATCATGGCGTCAATTGGTAGATGCACGCGAGGGACGTCCGCCACAAGGTCCTAACAAGAACCATCACCTTACCCGTCTCCCCACACCTACCCCCTCAGCCCCCCAGACCTGCGCTTCCCCAAAGCGCCTCCCCTGTATACGCCTCGTAAAAACGTACGCTTGCGAAATCTTCGCGGCTGTTCCTGTCTTGACTCTAAGGACCGTATTCATAGAACATACTCGTAATGAGGAAAGACCTAAGGAGTTCCTTATAGTGTTTTTCAATTGACAGTCGCAACGTATCCGCGAATATAAGGAACTCCTTAAAGCTATAAGTAAGGTCCAGCCTTCTTAGCTTCTAAATATAAATGAAATTTGGTGCAGTGAAAATGGTGCTAATTTGTAAGAAAGAGAAATGGACCACAATTTCAAAGATTATATGGATTTTTATGAAGGTATCTTTCTACGTACATATTTCTAGTAGCATCAAGCGATATTACGTGTCATGCAAAACCCGTTGGAAATGGTCAATGATCAAGAATTTAAGAAACCACATTGTTTTACCAAGATTGTTGTACACGTTTTGGCTCTAAACCAACTTTATCTAATAAAGGCATATTCGCTACTATTATTATTTTTGAAATACTGTAAACACAAATACCAATCGCTTGAACTGCACAACGCAACTATGTTAGGCTTCCTTAGGGATGTTCACGGTCGCAAGCACACAACTAGTTCACGATCAACTTTTTGGAAGGCTTCAGGCAAGACTCAAGTGACTGTGAAACAACCAGTACGTTGATATCGCTGCTAGAGCATCATGTATGCATGTACTTGGCGCGACAGCCCGTGAACGGGCTCAGACCTACCAGCGACATCCCTGCCTCGCGGTCATGGGTTAAGGGGGTAGTGTGGTAAGCACGTAGACATCCCCACGCCGTATTCCGGTCTTCTCAACCTTTGAAGTGAATTTTCTCATCGTCACACAGCAATATATACTGGGACATTGCAAGGAAAACGCACATTATAATCTTGCCTCACCGAGAATCGAACCTGATCTCACCCGATTCGAACGTAGGGGAAAGTATACACACTGACCAAAAGCTAACCGCGAGGACGCTACATCATCATACTTGGGTTAAATACCGTCAATGATTGCCAAATGTGCATAAGCGTTCCATTATCAAAAGTAACTTCTTATAGCTTAAATATTATCTTATCACACAAGTGACGACAATGAAAACGACCCTCCGTCTCATTTGGGTGGCCGAGAACAGAGCGTTACGAATCGCAAGGCGATCGCCCCCCGCCTTCAGAGGAAGAGCAAACCCTATGTGGCCCCGGGCTACCGAAGAAAACTCGTGAGAAGTCAAGCACGATGCTCAGGCCTGCCCTAAGCTTGCGATATCAACAATTGTTCCCATTGTGAAAAAAACAGTTACGTTTTATGTTCTGGTATCTGAAGCGTATTTTAAAGATTGCTTTCGAACTTCAATATTTTTCTATAGTAATTTAAACGACTAATACGCAAGTACATCGCGGGGCAAAGTTACGTTCTCTCCATTTTTTCGCCGTTAGAGGCGGTGAGAAAATGATCATTTCTGAAATCAGAGTTCTTTGGATTTCCAGGAGACTACATTTTTACGCCGTATTAAGTGTTTGGAACAATTGAGAAAGTTGCGGAAACAGTTTAGTCAACTTTCCTTCTTGTTGCATTGTCATTTCAGTTACTTGCAAAATAACTTCTTGAGATATTCAATACTCCACGCTAACTACTTTTCATGCAATATTATCGAAAATTTTAAGATGTGTTAACGAAACACTGAGAAATAATATATAGATGGATATGTACAAATAGCTACAGTAGTTTTTAAGGATTTTTCAGTAGTTATTCATCAAGAAAATAAACTGATTTAAAGACGATATTTAAATTTTTCAACGTAATTACTAATCACTTAATAAAAACTACAGCTGCAGCTCATTCCCAATTCATTCTTGATTACAAAAAAAATCAAATGAAAATACCAAAAATTATTTGATCAGAAGTGTTTCAATGAAATTGCCAAAAATTAATAAAAATGGCAAATTATTAATTTTATTTTAAACTGGTGAAGATATAAGATTTTTTAATTGTTTTTAAAAGTAGTTTTCATGGTTCACTAAAAAGTTGAAATCGATGGCATGAAAAATATCATGTTCAGTTTTTCCACAGATGTATTTTTCACAGATTAGTGCAGTGTTCGTGATCCGAGCCCTGCCGCCGCAACGTTTGCGGAGCACTGCAAACTGCTGCAGGTGGTCCCGGGTGGAAGGAGTGCGCCACCGCCTGCCGGAGACAAGGCTGGATGATGCTGCGCCCACGCGCCACCGCACATGGTGCCTAGACCCGGATGCTTTGAGCAACGTAAGCGACATGGCCTATTTTTTTAATTTATATCAATGACGTGTAAATAGTGTCCAGTGACATTGTGCGTTTGATAGGTTAGATTGTGCTTAAATAAGGGTGAAAGTTATCAAAAGAATGTAGGTGTCATCGAATAAAAAAAGAGATGAAATGAATTAAATAAGAATAATCTTTAGTGAATCTATAGCCGCATGACCAATTCTTCTACATATTAAGTTAGTTTAGTTTAATAATAGCCCCTTTTTGTCACACAAGCTGAAGCTTATGAAATCCCATTGGATAATAAAGGACTGCCTCGCCAGGGCTATTGGCAGGGCGAAAACAAAAAACTTCTTTACCTTCATTTGTTCCAACAACGGGAACTGTGGCATCTGAATGACTGCTATACATGGAGATTGTACAAAATGGGCAGTCCACTTCAGACACTCAGTGAGACCTTTTCCGATTTGCTCCAAATGATCACTAATGCGTTTAGGCAAGAGTTAAGTTCAGTGACTTTTCCCTACCGAGTTGACTCACATATACAAATAATGTCTCTGGTGGCCGTTACTAATCTTCTGCTTACCCATCGCTGGTGTACGTCAAAACAAATTGAAATTGGGATTGGAAGAATAAATTCCTTTCTGGTGCCTTGTGTTGCCAGAGCAGTGGACTTACATAATTTTTCCTTCTTTTCTGCAACTTCCCTTCTTATTGTGTCTAGTTTTCCGTGGATTCTTAGTATTAATTCTGAAGAGGAGCTCTGCGTCAGGATTCCAATTATTTCTCGCTTTACACCAATAAACCTGCTGTTGGGTATGATGTTGTTATTGGTATAAACTTGCTTAAAAGTTTAATCCAAGAATTGCCCGAGTCTCAGGAACATATAAAATTGCTGTCATCTGAAATTGAACTATTAAGTAAGAAATTTAACTACTAGAATCCTGTTAAAAATTACCATCTGCCTAGCAGCGAGGTCTTGTTATTATCTTTTTTTTATTTTTACCATCAAAAGAGGAAGTGAAATAACTTTCATTATTTTCTTCGATTCTCGTTTATTTCCATCCAACACTGTCTAATTGATTCCTTATGTTGCTCCTTTATTTCTTCTGAATTCATATACTTCTGAATACTGCTAACAATATTCCTAATAGTTATTTTCTTTATCTATTTGTCTATTTAGCGGTTTTTTTACAGCCTTGGCCGTTTTCCGCATCCCAATTTCCATATCCCATAGATCGTTTTCCTCCATTTCTCTTTTTTCCATGGCTTCAGTTATTTCCATGTTCCTTGTTCTTCTCGGTCTTACCCTGTATCTTCTTCGATTTGGTATCCACTCTCAAACTTTTTGTGGAAGACTATCCAATTTCAACCTTCTCATATGTCCATACCATTTTAGTTTTTTCATTTCGATCGTCTCGTTCAAGGTTGTTTGCACTTTCATTTTATTTCTTATTTCACCATTTCTTATTTTATCTAACAGAGAAAGTTTTAACATCTTCGCCTGAACATCATTTCTGTTGATTGAAGTTTGTCTTTCAAATTGTTGTTAGTGTCCAGACTTCTGCCCCATAGAGTGTGGTACTCTCTATGAAGGAGCTATATATAGTTTATTTTCTTTAATTATTATTATAATTGTTTAATATCCATGCCATACAATCCGGACGGTTCGAGTAGCAGGTTTGGAGCTGCCAATATTGACTCAATCAAAGAAAGGCGTGTCTATTTTTGAGGCGCGGGCGAAGACGACACACGCTGCGCACACCAGGTTGGCCGAGGGCGTCTCCGCGGCGGCGGGGCGGTGGGCGGTGGGCGGGCGGCGCCGGCGCCGCCGCCTCCTACCCACCACGGGCGCAGACGCCCCGCCACGCGGCGCGCGGGGAAATTCCACGCCTCCCCCGGCCCAAGGCTGTCTCGGCCCACGCCCGGCGGAAAGGTACCGCGGCGACGGAACGCGACGCAAGAAGGGCGGCGCCGAAAATATAGATTGAGGGGTAAATGAGAAATAAATGGCTGGTCGCTTGAGAAAAATAGTTATTTAGGCACGTAGGGCATTTTATGTGATCTAAACCCGGCACCTTTGGCCCGAGTGCTTTTTGTCGCCGCTCGATCATTAGAACCAGTTAAAGCCCGTGGTGCATACATGATTTTATTTTTTACCTAATTTTATTTATTCATAATTTCTTATTTACTAATAAACTAGTTGTTAACATGACTCGTTTTTTTTTTCATTTTTCCCTCCCATAATTCGAATTCATAATCCCCTCCATAAGAGAAGTTGAAGCATCATTCACTTTTCAAATTTCCCTCGATACCACGACCCTCTCGATCCAGGTAATTTACGCAGAGAATATCGAGTTATGTATCGAAGGCAGTAACAAACAATAACGTGTCAGTAAAAAATATAAATATTAGGCAACTTTAGAGAAATGCGTACACCTAATGGGAGTAGAGTGGTTCGTTGTTACGAAATGTTATGATGGACGGGAGGGGAATAATTGAAAAATGTACTTATACAACGAAAATAAGGGTCAGTGGAAGATATTTAGGAAGAATAAATGGGAAAAGTGTCCCAAAAATTACTATTTGTCGATAGAAAAAATATATAAAAAGATTAACTGTTTCCATTCTATTAAACATTGCTTAATTATTTATTATATTATTCATATTATATGTTTGTAGTTCTTTCTATTATAAAGCGTTAGAGGGTACATAGTTTAGCGTACAATTGAGTGTGTAAGAAATTTTTGTTTCGAGGAAGGGAGTAAAAAATTAAGATATTGATGAATTTGTCAACGACCCCATTGGCACTGTCATTAGATAAAACTACGAATGTAGTACACACTGAGTTTTATAAGAATATACATTTTTGAAAATTGTATACCATCATCATTCTGACACGACATTGTCTATTAGAGTGAATACCACTCTAAAAAAGGGGGAAAAATACTGTTTATCTTTATATCAACATAATTTCAGGAGACGTCTCTGAGAGCGAATTTTGAATTTATGTAATACGATTTTATTAAGAGCAATGGTCTTTCGAATGAAACTTCTTTACAAACAACTCGCCAACCTATACGAGTTTTATCAGTACACACTAAGCCCATCAGTAATTCTTCGCTTAATTTTTGTTGTATTATTCTACCAAAATTGATTATTGTTGTGTCAGGAATTTTCAAAAATATGAAATTTATATTATTAAAAACATGAAATAATTCATAATATACTCTTTTATTAAATTTCTAATACATTAAATTTTAATCTTAAGTTTTCACAAAATGTACTTTGGTTAGTGGCTTGTGCTTTAATGGGTTTTATATACGAATTAATTTTGACCTCACATTTGTTCATGTGCCTATTCTGAAGCTATAGGTATAAATTCATCAAATATTCATCGACCATCGGGCATTCATCGGCTTGAGCCTCGCCATAGAAACTAAGGCATAATTGATTGATTGAAATATATTTTTCATTGATTTGAGTAACTACTATTGTTTTGCCGATCATACAATTTTGAAATTACATAAATCTAATTTCACAATTGCAATACTTCACAATTGCAATACCATGGAAATAGAATATTGTAAATTTGGAGTAGCCATACTCAGGAATTTTATTTTCAGAAGAAACCAAATCATCAATCAGAACGGCAGGATTGATGTAAACGGAAGTGTTGATGACACGCGTTGTGCGCGAAACAGATGGCTGATTACTCGTTTGGCTGCAGTCAGACGAACTCGTTTCCGGACAGCGTCGCGCAGCCCAATCCATTAGTCCGCTTCGAGGCCCCGCCCTCACCGGGCATCGATCCGATGATCCCCACAGCCACAGTCCACAACACGTGCCTCTCCGCCCCGCCAATCACGTGTCACACAGTAGGAAATTACATAGAGTGCTCGTGCGCGTTTGTCTTTCGGTTGTTAGCGTAACGAAAATCTCGCGCGCGACTAACTTCCTTGAAGCGTTAGTCAACATTCGCTCAGTTTTCCTTGAGTTTCTGCGTGCGATCGGTTCTGTAATACAATTAACTTGATGAAATTCCCCTGTTTCCATTTAAGATAAAGGAAAATCGTGAAAACAGTTGGATGGTGTATTGGAATATTAAACTACATCGTTAAACACAGAAGTACTTCATTTTTGAATGGATGCATTCGTAAATAAACATTAAATGCAATGTTCAAAATTAGAAGTTTTAACTGTAATGTGTGTATTGTTGGTTTGAAATAAAATAGTTACATAAAATACTGAAAAAATAAAACGTATTACCGATCACATTTTGGGGGGGGGGGGGATTTTCCAGCCTCAGGGGATGCCGATTTTCGACTATCCGCGCTGCGTACCTCCTACGCCCGTCACGGATACACATATTAACCTTTACTCTTAGACACTGACACGCACTTGCAGTCTTCTCGGTCTGTGGTCAGCAGACTCACAAGGCCTTCCGCGACAACACACATACATGAAAAACAACGGACAAACAACCATGCCCACGGCGGGACAAGAATCCACGACCCTTCAGTCCGAGGCGCTGAGTCACCACACGCTGTAGCCACCTCTGCCATCCAGGTGGGCTATTACAGGTCTCTGTACAATATTTTTTTTAGAAAATTGCGAAAAAAATGTTTATTACAGAATAAACATACACAGTATTATTATATTAAATACGTTTATCCCAAATGAATAAAATTCTCAAAAAAATTCTCTTAACAGGGATCTACAAATAAAAGTATCTTTCGTATTCGTAAAATTTCATGATAATGGTCCACTCCATCGTTAATTTAGATGCTGATGGTTCTCCGAAAGGTTGGCGAGCGCCGTCCCATGGCTCGCACTCCAAAGTTGGCCACCCCGGGGAAGGGATGAGAGGAAGTTTATCTCTGACTGATAACACGTGTACCTGCTGGAGATAGATCCTCGGCTGCGCTATCAGATGCGTGCTCTTTTCGAGAGGAGACCGACTACCGCGCCGTGTAGTTTCCCCAATGGAGTGATGAACGAATGGAAGTTTCACGAAACCCAAAGGTCGAGTGAGGAGGAAATAAACGAGATGATAACGTTTACCATGCCGAAATTCAATATCTACAGCTATTGGAAGAAGGTTTATAATAATAATAATAATAATAATAATAATAATATAAACAATTCTAATGTATATCAATACACAGTATACACTATTTGTCAGATTTTGGGAGAAATACACATAAATCAAAATATAAATTATTTTCAATAAATGGAAAAGTGTTTCATATCATCATTAGCTTTTTACGATAATTGAAAAAATGAAATAGACATCCTGAACCCAGAATCAATTACCTAATGCATCAATATGATTATTAATCAGTTACAAAGAATTTAAAATGTTAAATGCATGTCGGTAAAATACAAAAATAATTACTTTCGTTTTATAAACCATTAATACAATTTTTAGTCTGATATTGTTTTATACCATCAATAGAAGACATGTAGCAGAATACCGATTTTGTTGACAAACTTCACATTAATACACGCTTTCAAGTTCAGGAATTAAACGTTTTCATTTTCATATTTACATAGAATTTTAAAAAGCAGTTTAAAAATCGGACAAACAAAGAAGAAATCTTCAAAGTATTATTTGATGGCTATTCTTAAATCTCAGAATATTTCTCCGATTTTAATCTTGAAACGTTCGTTAGGAAGACATATTCAACCCGCTTGAATTTTCTACTTTCTTAACGCACAGAACAAAATTTTGTGATTTTTATATAATTATATTATGCGAATTGTCATTGCATCTCACATGTCCTATACCAAACTTATCTCTAATTTTTGAAATATCCCTAATAATCTTTCGTGGTGTAGAAAAAATGATTGATAATGATTTGATCAACTTTGTATTGTATTGCATTATTCTCTTCGTATTTTTCACCTGGTCCGTTTCTCGTTCATTACAGTATCCACCACACTACTGTGTTTAATATCACTCATGATAATTTAGACAATTGCCACTTTCTATATTCAAATTAAGTCAAAATTTAACTCCGCCAAAGCAGATAAAGGAGTGGAGGAAATAATTGTTTTGATGCCTCGGGGGAAAGATACAAAGACCGGGCAGATTGTGCGCAGGTCGATTTCACAAAATTCTACTGCAATCTCCTAGTAGTGTCGTTGAAGCCCCAGAACTTCGATCAGAGAAGCCATCTCGGAACTGCTCCGGACTGTGGCGTCACTTCAACCTGACTTGACAGCGAAGTTCAACGTCCGCTCCCTGCAATGTTAACTTGACTTGGGTCCACTGAGCACATGCATCACAATGCGTCAGACCCCTTATTTTACCTAGGCAGGTCGATTACTAAAGGAGTGTAAATAATAAACTCTTAATTTAATTTAATTTGTCGTCGAAAAACGGTAAAAAAACTGTTTGGAACACGTGGGAAGAAAGTATTTTTTTTTGTAATTTTACACGATTTTCTTACATTCTTATTTTTAAGTAAAGCTAAGTACTACAATAAAATAGTTTTTTTAAGTTAGAAGTTATCTTCTGATATTTAAAAAGGGTTTGAAGCATTATAAATCATTAGATTACTACCAAATTTTTACTGGTGGTTTATTATTCAAATTTTCTTCTGTTCTAGTAATTCTATTTTAATTTCTATCTAGTATTCATCTTTAATTCTATTCTAATTAAAAATAATTTAAGTAAATAAAGTTAATACATTTTAATATTATTTTTTGTTTTGCTTTGATGTTAAACAGATTTTAAACTTCGGTTCTAGACGTTCTTTAGATTCTTACACATTTCCTTTTTCGCTGTCGTATTTTTCCTTGATTTTAATAATGATGTGTTACGTAGTTTTCCAACGAAGTTATTTTCCACAGCGAATGTATTTCATTGAAGACATGACGTTCATTACTTATTCACAGTGATCATAGTGTACGATAATTTTTTCGATAGCATTAAAGAATGAGATCGAAGCTCTATGAAATGTGATCCAAAGATCTGCTTGTTTGCCTGAAAGTCTGAAGAGTGAACTCAAGTCCATTTGGCAGTACACCAAGTTAAGATATGTTTACCACATTGTTGATTGGAGCAATATTTAAACACGTAATTCTGGCATAGAACAAAATTAGTGGTTCGTAACCATTTTTAAAGGACTGTTACACTTCGGAGAAAGTTTTTTTGCGATAAAGTGGTAGTTTATATTTCAATAATAATAATAATAATAATAATAATAATAATAATAATAATATAATGTATGGAATAGCATTAGATTCTGATCCCCCCAATAGATAAGTAACTATCACCTACCCCGATAATCATGATTGAGCCCCGGTTGGTTTCACGTATCGCGTGGACCCATGATGACCGTTTCCATGAAATAGTATAATGTATGTGTGAATATAGTACAATACCTACATTTTTCTATAACCAGAATTCCAATTTTTTAAATAAAAATATTCCATGAATTTTAATGAGGTTCTTCCAAATTATTCTATTTTTATAACTCATATCTTTTATCTATTTCTTGACAATTTGTGTATTTTTTTCGAACCATCAACAAGTTTCACGTCTCCTTCTTCTTCCAAGCAAAAAACTTTCTAAAAGCTGCCTTACGTCATCAGTTCCATACGTTCATTCCAATTGTATCATTTCATATGTCCATTCCAATTGCTTTCAACCGTATGCCGTGGGTGGATTTTGACCCCGCCAATGTATCGCACCTTAACTATCATCTGAACCATAATCATTTATCTCTGATCATCATTCATCCTTTCATGATCATCCCGATCAGGCTTCGTACAGTGCAAAGGATACGCACACCACCATCTACTCAGCTGTCCGGAAACGGGAGATATCTAGGCGTAAGCGTTCACTGCTAACCTGCACTCGAAAATGAGAATGGAACACATTACATCAAACATTGAATTGGCGATAAGTGCAAAATTTCACATATATAAGATTTATATTTCAATTTATATTCCTTATATATGAGTTACAATGCGAGTTATATTTCTTTAAATATCAGAGTTATATTCATTTCCGAATCAACTACTGTTAATAATCTTTGAAAAAGAGAATGTTCAAATGGTCCTCTCCATGATTGATAATAACTCCAAGAGTAACGCCTGAGGCACAGCTTCGTA
The DNA here is from genome assembly GCA_017312745.1 of Gryllus bimaculatus. Classification (NCBI taxonomy): domain Eukaryota; kingdom Metazoa; phylum Arthropoda; class Insecta; order Orthoptera; family Gryllidae; genus Gryllus; species Gryllus bimaculatus. The sequence goes on from BOPP01000063.1 coordinate 5,647,893, forward strand.
ATAATACTTGAATAAATAATCATAATTTCTTCACACATAAATATACATCTAACCTAGTTTTCATTAATTTAATTTCCTATCTGTGAAAAAGCTTTTGAATTTACACAATTCCCCATCTTCTTTCCTTTATGCAAAGCGAAACACTTTCTTTATATCATACCTCATGATGATAATTTTAAATACATTATTGCCATTAATTTTGTAAGTGAAACTCAGATCATTTCTATTGTTTTTCTTTCTTTTATAGATTTTTTGTGCAAATCATGATTTGCTTTTGAACGATTTATCAGGAGACCCCAAAGTCTAAGGTCTTTTGGTGTTTTATGATGTCTTAAATCTTTTCCAGTGGAGTGATTCATTGCCTTACATCATGCGCAAGACTACATTGCATAATTCTGGAATAAAATACTGACTGTATGGTGTCTTGTGCAATATTTCTTAATATATCAGACATTACATCCCAATCGAAGCGAATTATAAATATCTAGTGTAATTCAATTCTCATGTTTCTTTCCTGACTTGTTATATGAAACAATAAATAATGTGAAGATTATGAAACACATTTCTCTTCCGCGTCACAACGATTCACATCTCCATGTATGTTTTTGTTTTATTCTGGTCATCCTAAGAAGATAATAAGATATGAACAACACAATGAAGTCAATAAAAGCAAAATATTATTCTCTTATGAATACGTTTGTAGTAATTAATTTAGTATTAAAATATGTTCCTAATTGGATACAGATGTTTTACTTCCGCATACAATGAAAGAAATGAATAATAGTGGAATAGTCCATTTTGTTCAATTCTAAAATAAACATTTAACAATAACATTAGAAGTGACTGTTTTCATTAAAAAGATAAGTACTAGTTATAGAGTATAGATAAAGTTTACTTGTAGATCCCTACTTTCTCTTAAATATCGCATGAAAATCATTATAATAATTAACCATTAATTGATGGACTGTTGTTTTGATGACACGCAAAATTAATATTTTTCTTTAATTGTACACATTAAGTCATATAAAAAATTAATTTTCAAGACCAGTTTTTAATAAAAAGGACTTTTGCTTCCACATTTAGTAGCAAGAGTAAGGATGCAAAATATCCTCGGGACTTTAGCAATTTTCGAAATGTCAGAGGTTTTGTTTATTAAGACTGTGACAACTCGTCATGACTTGACAGCCACATGCGTAATGTTGTTCTAATCTTGTAGACACGACGCGACGGACGCGCTTTGAATATTCCCTCAATCACTCTCCTGCAGGTATAGTCCTTCTTGTTTTTTCGATATAATTCCTTCACATGCATTTTCAGCAATAACTCTTAAATATATCAGTAGTCAATTAATTATTGGTTTGTTGCGTGATATGTTATATTTTTCCCGCACAGGGTACCTTAAAAATCATTTAGAACATGAACCCCACAGTACTACTAGGAGCGGCTGAGACCTGATTCGGATTTAAGGGGGAGGGGAGTGGGCGATGCCGCCAAGCTACGCCCCCTGTCAATCAGGGACCCTTAAAAGTTTCGAAAAAAAATTAAGTAATTTGAATAATTGTCATTCGATACTAACAAAGCACCTTGTAAATAGATATATTATATCTCAAAGATTGCGAAAGTAGGAGCAAAGAAACTTTCAGGCGATTACACAACGACGAGTACAGATATTTTAGACGAAGCAAGAAAAGTCTATGAAGTACACGAGTTATCATCAAAATTCACCAACTAGTAGCCACAAACAAGGTCTTGAGGAACACATTTCTCCTATTTTGTCGAGCGCAGTAAGAAGCGCAATTGCAGAACTCAAAAACAGGACGACATCGGGAAAAGACGGAGTGAACTTCTAGTTCAACCAGTCATAATAACTTTCAACAAGATCCTGTCCACAAAAATCATACCTGAACAATGGAAATCAAGCACCATCATTCTATTACACAAGAAGGGACCCAAAGATGACCTAAACTATTACAAACCCATAAGTATTTTGTCAAATATGTACGAATTGTTTTCGAAGATATTAACAAGAAGGCTAACAAAGAGACTAGACGAGAATCATCCATGTGAATAAGTAGGTTTCCGTTCAGGATTCAGCACAGTAGACCACATCCAAACGATCAACCAAATCATAGAAGAATTTAAGAGAGAAAAATTTAATTTACAGTTACACATGCTTTTGTGGATTACAGCAAGGCACTCGACTCAGTGGAACATCCAAGTGTCCTTCAATCATTACAAAACCAGAGAATAGAAAGAAAATATGTAAGAATTCTGGATAAACTATACAGACAAAGCGTCGTCAAATTACGAACTGAACTAGTAGGGCAAACTTCCCAAGTAAAACTAGGAGTAAGACAGAGTGATTCTATCACTCAAAAGCTTTTTTTCTTGCATTCTGGAAGACATATTCAGGAAATGGAACAACAAATGTGGGATAAAAATAAATGGAATGAATCTGTCTCGCCTGAAATTCGCGGATGACATTGTATTGGTTGCCAATTCTTCCAAAGAATTTTTAAAGTAGCTGTAGAGTTGAACAGGGCCAACAAAATTGTAGGGCTAACGATGAACTACACCAAAACCACATTAATGTCCAGCAGACTAGCTGACTAAATTATCGTCCATGGAATCGACTTAGAGCAAGTATAATATCTCGCAAGTAAGTACCTCGGCCAATTCGGCTAACAAAGGGTCCACAGACAGCCCGCTATGTTCCTTACCTCTTCCTTGTTCTATCCTTTCCCCTTACACACACTTTCACTTACAAGCACTACGCACTTAACACTGACGCATACTTCCACGTACATGCACATGTCGGTTAGAGCTTGTGACGTGTAGGACGGCGCCGGGTTTCACCATCCAGCAGTGGAAGAAACATGCACTACCCTTACGGAACTAATGTGCATATCGTTGTCGCGCCCGGAAACACGAAATAATCAATCAATCAACAGCGTCAACAAGGTTGCCGGGTCGTGGAGATACAGGGCTCTGAAAACTGCACGTGCGGCGCTTGGACTCTGGTGAGTCGACCACCCCTCTACGCGACCACCGTTAACTGTGCCGCTCCTGCTCAGCCTCGCTCCCCCCGCCCCTTTTCTGAATGGAGGTGGTGCCGAGGCGCCGGCGCCGGTGCACGCAGCAGCCCGCGCCCGCCCAGACCAGGAACCCGTTAGGCGCAACAGGAAGCGGCGGCGGCGGCGGAGGCGGCGGCGGCGGCGGCGGCGGCGGCGAGCGACCTCGAGCCTACCGACAGAGCTGCCTCACCTTTGGGAGCCGCCCGTTCGTCTCTAGGTGACATTCGGCGTCTACCTCCTATCGCTACACCGCGCGCCCGCCCGGTTTGCTGCTCAGTTGTTGGTTTGCTTACTCAGCCAGTCGTTTTTAAATTGTTTTCTTTTTATCTTCCAAATTATTTTTAATGTTCAGATTTTTATTTTCGTTTTTTAAAAATTGTACTAGTTTTTTCGTTCATTCACTTTGTAAGTTGCTCTTTCACCAGGCTCACTCACTCGTTTCTCGACTCACCTGCCTTCCTGGCAACCGACCCGACAACCTTGCTGAGACTGTTGATTGATTGATTGATTGAATATTTCCTGTTTCCGGGCGCGTCAACCCTATGAACATTCATCCCGTAAGTGCAGTGCATGTTTTATCACAAGAGGTGTTCTTCCCCTGTTGTCCACTCATTTCATCTATTGGCCACACTCCGTCCGCTCGTATACAGCTGTGTGTACTTCCCAGAGAGAGGAAAAGTAGGATGGACGTAGAGGAAACAGGGTAGCATACATCCTCTATAATAAGGACAATAATTCCTCAATGCGTCAGAAGAATGGAACTCATATTATTCAACATTTTCCTCGTAACAGGTTTGGCAAGAAATGTGTATTCTTGGCTTTCCGGTAGAACACGCGTCCTACACATCATTGCCGACTTTTTGGGTGACACACTATGATTTTTTCAGGATGAAATTTCCGATCAGGTCATTCGTTCTGAGGATGATCGTAGTACAACGACTGAAATATTGTCAGTTACGTAGAGTCAATTAGGTGACTGACCCAGGCTGCGAAAGACTTCCTTTACATTTGGCAAGGAATCTGGTACTAAATATATTTAATTCTTTATTTAAAAAAGTTTTTAAATCAGGGAATATTACTCATCTGCACGCTGGCTTACTGCACTATATTTTTTCTCACCTTCCTCAGTCACCCACCCTCCCCTTATCTGCCTTCACGCGGGTTGGCAGTTGAACTCGCGAGACCATTCGCTCGGCATACTTGTTTTACTACTTTCCAGATTGGGAGAAGACTGTTAGCATAAATGGCAGCTCAATACTTCAGAAAGAATGAGTCCCAGGTTTTTCAATATTTTTCTCCAAATGTGGTTAAAATATAAGAAATGCTATATTTACTCGCGGTATTTACGTTGAGGAATTATAAACGTAAGACCGCTTACCATCATATGAATTGATTTTATTGCGTTTTCAATGACTTGTACAATTGTAAGATTATGTTTAAGTAATTCAAACGAGTGCCACCATCAACATCGATGAGACTTACACTATAAACACTATGTTCTTTTCATGTTTTACAGGTGAGGTCATTAAAATAATGTTAGATATATGAAAACCAAATAATCCAATAACCAATTTTACAATGAAAGCCCTCTGCTTTTCTTTCATTTTTAAGTATTCTCTGCATTTTTCAAACAATCCAGCGCTCTTAAAAATGCTTACTTTACACTAAGGCGAGTCCTAGAGGATTAATAGTTTGAGCCCTTCCCCTTCCACTACTTGCCGTTCGCTCATCATCTACCCACTAGCTAAGCGTTGGTCCTCCCACGTCACAGCTGCACCTGCTTCAAATTCCCCACAAACAATTATCAGCACCGGCCGAGTCACTGGGCAATGATCAACGCGAGCACCGATCACTCAATCGTTGTAAGAGAGAACGAAGTTCGAGGCAAGAGTCCGTTCGGTTGAGGGTCAGTTATTTCAGTATTTGCAGACTTTCAAGGGATAAAATAAAGAAAAGTATTCTCGAAATTGACTGGAACTAAGTTATTACCACGATGGATTTTTATTTTCCGGGGAACTCAGGGGTGGCCAATGAGTACTGGTTTGAAGACGAGCTCGTAATAATTGAGTGCTGGAAAAGATGGAGAATTTCCACTTCACCACTACCACTGCAAGAAACGAACCATATGAATACACTACCAAAAGTACTTCAATAGACTCAAAAGTCTATGTGTGTAAAAGCAACACGTACAGATTTTTCGAGAATTAATTCAACAATTTTTTTTAGAACTAATAATTAATAATTCATTTTCAGCAGCAAGTATTCCAGATCCATTATGTTTCTTTCGTTTTTTGCAGAAAATGTGTATTTTGTTGTCAATGAGTGTGCTACAAATAATTATCTAATTCTTCGTTCTATATTGCCCGGCCTTCGAACCCAACTTTTAAATTAACGTAGTAAAATAGTACATTCTTACATTTTTACGTTCAGAATTTACATACCATTCCTGTCAACAGACAGATTTCTGTCTACATTCTCTCGCAATAATTCGTAGAGAGTGTTCACACAATGTTTCTTGGGGATCATGTGAATGGGTTTCTTTCTTGCAGTGGCAAAAACGAAGTGGAATTTTTCCATCTTTCACTTTCTAATCACTCCATTATTACGAGCCCGCCGTTCGAACCAGTATTTCCTCACCGCCCTTGACGTGACAAGTGGCATTAACCTCGGTCTTGTTAACCACAGCCAAGAAAACAAGGTTTTAAGACGGGGAGTTGGTGTATCGATAGGCATTTATTTTTTTCGATTCTCTCACATTTCAAATAGTCCTATTTCTCTTCGTCCTTCGCTACATAATACGACTTTTTCATCCTAATTTCTCTTCACTCAATTTAGTTAATTATCCTCTCTCAGCCATTATTTATTAATTATTCTAAATTTAAATTTCTTTCCACTTCCTGCGACTTTTGTATCATATTTCCCCCTCCCACCTACGAGATTACGTACAATTTCCCAACAGAGATAGCACTGTGGAAATCTCCACCCGCGTGTTCGCCAAAGGATACGAAATAGTTTGACCTTGTGAAATACAGGTTATATGTAGTAAAAATGTGAGCAAGCAAAACTATAAAATAGTAAATTATTTTATTGTTCTAACCCTCGTCCATTTGTTTCACGCGTGTATATTCCAGAGCCATTTTCATTACTGCTCTCTTATTGGGAGGTAAATTGCTTGAAAGATTTCATTTTACTACCTCTACCCTCTGTTTTGGTGTGTAAAAAAGCATTACGTTAACAATAATTCTTTAAAGAATATGAATGAATGTCATTAATTTTTTTAATTTTTTTTTAATTTTTTTTTTTTGCGAACAATCATTCGGCAAAATTGCATAAATTAGTGCTTGTTAGTAAATGAGAGGAGAGTCCTTTGACCGAACTCCACTAATATTACTACATTAATGGTAGATAACAATAAATTTATATAATAATAAATACGTAGAACAATCTATTTAAAGTCGGTATGCAATGTCTAAAGTATGATGTCGTTTAAGTCGTCTGGTGGTGTCACTATTGTCTAGTAAGTTGATGGCTAGAATATAGGATAGTTATTTAGTAAACCATAAGTATGTGTTTTTTCTAGCATAGTTATCATTTCGCAGTAAATTAAGTATATTCTTTTATAAAACAATGACAGTCAGAAAAATTGTAATGATTTTTGTGAATATTTTAGTAAAAAGAGAACATCCAGAGAAAGATGTCGTATAATCACCATTAACATCATCATGTTATAGTCAATGCAGAAACAGGAGCCCACATTTAAGAAATAAAATTAATAAAGCAATGAAATTAGTTAATTTTATTAATGGTTTTTAATTAATCCTATTGCTGAGAAGGGGAAATTTAAAACATAGATTTGCGGTCTTTCGTTGACTTTGTTCAGCCAGAAGTTTTTCACCTAGAAAAATGTTAGAGTGAAATACCTCCCAGAGAGTCAAACGTCCTTGAAATTCTCCAGAAAAGTGATACGTTGTGCCGTAAGGCGTTGATTTCCACTCGTGCCAGATAAGTAGCACTAAAAAAAACATTTAGCTTTGTTTGATAACAATTAGGAATATGCCTACGGATATTTACCCACATCAGATCTAACTTTCAAATTTCCAGTGATGAATGTCTCAAAAGGCGCCATTATAACGACGTCAGAAATGGCAATTCATTTATCAGACCACTTGGAAAAACATTCCACTTCTAAGCGAAATGCTCCAAATTCTGACGTGACGAATTCTTTTCAAAGACACCGAATACTAATTGGGGAGCAATCTGAAGTATGGTGAGAAAAAAAATATAATTCAGGTTTATAGTATACGAATTGAAACATTTTGTAATATAATAATAATAGTAATAATAATAGTAATAATAATAATAATAATAATAATAATAATAATAATAATAATAATAATAATAATAATGTCGGCACAGTGGGGCAGGTGGTTGTTGTGGCACGTGTCGTCTCCGCCGAGAAGGCTCCAGGTTCGAGTTCTGTTTAGCATGGTTGTACATGCGATTCTCCCTTTACCCTTCATCCTCCTATAGCCTCAATATTCGTAATCCAACGCTTAACAACCTTGACGTACCAAGAAATACCGCCGAAAAACTGATGCATATAATGACACACCTCAATTTTTCCATATATAGTATATAACTGAGCCTTGGAAAAGAATGTGTAACGTGGTCAGAAATGATCCTTGTGGGAAGTGGGCTTTTTGAAACATCCCATCATTGGCCTGTATGACCGAGGGAAACCACGAAAAATCAGATGAGGATGACCGGCCCGGGGAGCAAACCCAGGCCTCCTGACTGCGAAGTCAGCGTGCAACGCACTGAGCCATTCCGCTCAGTTCATCATCATCATCATCATTATTATTATTATTATTATTATTATTATTATTATTATTATTATTATTGTTGTTGTTGTTGTTGTTGATGTTGTTGCTGTTCATTTGGACTACTTCACTGTGGCTGTCGCTGGAGAAAAACATACTATTTCAGAAGAAAAACATTTCCCCTCAAATCATTTGACTAATGATAAGAAGGGCAGTGTATCTAAACGAGCAAAATGTCCCAAATGCGCTGAATCACATATGCGCCGTGGAATCGGTGTGCACGCTGCAAGTCCGTGGCAGCGTTGGCCTGCCGGCGTTCGCCGCAGCCTCGTGCCCAGACAGCGTTCTCCGCTGCCTTATCTCGCGGCGCTCGACCGCCGTCCCCATCCCCACCGCAACAACCGCTGCCGCCGCCGCCGCTACAAGCACTGCCGCCATCGTCACCACAATCGCCGCCGTCACCATCACAGTCACTGCCGCAGCCGCCGCTGCTTGCAGCCTGCATTGCCGCTGCCATCGTCACCACAATTACCGCCGTCTCAATCACAACCGTCGCCACAGTCCCCGCGGCCCCACCGAGGATTGTGGTGACGATTCCAACCATCCCGTTGCCATCGTCACCACAATCCCCGCTGTCGCCATCACCACTACCTCCACCTCCGCCGAGATAACGTGGCGACGCCCCGCTGACGCGGTAGGTGTCGCGTGGGATTGAGCGGGGGTTAAGGCGTGACAGGAGGGAGAACCAAGAACGAGACGGGTGTTGACGAACGATGCAACTCGAAGCGATATCGCCGCTTCGGCCACGGTGTTTGATGCGGCTCACAACACAACACACGTGATAGACCGGCTCAGGGCCGCTGGGAGGTATAAAAGTAGGCCATATGCAGATAGCATAAATCCACCAAATGTTCCTGGCCAGGCATTTTCCTCCTGTTTCAGCTTCCTGGAACATTGTCGATGAGTTGTCATATGAGGTGTAGCGAGTGAAATAAACGTCCAATATTTTTAATTCAATATGCAGCTACAAAATTATAATTGCAATCTGTGAATATAAATTGATTTTCAAATGAGATCCAAAACAAGCCAAGATGATTCTATAAAATGAACTAATTAACCAATCTGCATTATACATAGTTACTCTGTTATGAAAAATTAACAAAAATCATTCTTTATGCCAAAAATAAGAAGCCTTTTTTAGTGAACAGAAGTTTTCCATGTACTTTTCTCCAATCTCAAATGTAATAAATAAATCATTACAATTATTATAATTATTCGATAAACATAATGTATCATTTTCAGTCATCAAACTAGTAGAAGGATTGATTGCATGAAAGTATTTTACGTATAAAGATACATTCAGGATTTTTCTTTGCGGAGGGGTACTGCAGGTATAGTGTTCAGCAGATTTTGTTTTCTTATAAAAACATTTTCATTTAAGCTGAATGAAAAATGTTTTTTATTTGTCGACTTATAGTAAATCTAACACAAAAAATTATCTACCGAATGACTTTCGTTAGTATAGTATTTTTTATGTGTTATTGGCATTTGGGGGTGGGGCTGAAGCCTCAAGAGCCCCTCCCCCACCCAAGGATACGCCACTGGTAAGGTATCTTCTGTCTTACTCTACTACCTTACAACTGCACACGTATAACCGCGCACAACCCTCTCCTCGATCATTACATTTTATGGTGAAAAGAAAACTTAAATTCCAGAGGTTTTCGCCATGTCCAGCCTCCTATTTATTTCGAATAATTGATTGATGAAATTGTGAAAATTAATACAAAAATGCGCAATACAAGTACCTATGATATTATCTTTCAGAACCATCCAGTAATTGTTTTCATTTTTTAAATTTCCGCGTACATCCTGCAAAATGATTCAGATGCATCATGCGGGAAAAAATTGGTTTTAATATTTTAATAAAAATTAAACTTGAAACAGAAGCTAACGTAAAAATAATAAAGCAAGGCAACTCAATCAAAAAGTAGGCACACATGACATGAGACAGACTGTCAGTCAAAGGGAAAATTTGCAAAAAGTGCTGTATTATAATATTAAACAAGACGTATAATGTAAATTAATTCAAAATTACTTCAAAAGTAATGGATATCTGAGGGTTTTACTTTAATAAGTAACTTTCAACATCTTCAAAAGTTAAGGGCTTGTTATTTTGTAAAACGCAAACAAGAACATAACCAACGGACAGTATCTATTTAAAGTACAAACAACTGTTAAAAAAGCTGTTTGTACAAGCACACTTTTTATAATAATGCTACAATATTCGAACGTAATCAGGAACAATAATTTAACTGAATATTAAAATGTGATATAGAAATAGTATAAAGAAAAAAATTATACAATTTCCGTAAGTATAATTTTTATTGTAAAATAAGACATTTCGTTCGAGTAATATCTGCAACATTTCATTTTTCATTATTCAGAATTGCTAAGACACAGTTAAGAAAAATGTGGTGTTTCAATATTCTCTATTAGTTTTGTGGTATGCAATGTTTAATTGGTTCAGATATAGTACGGAATACATATGTCTAAAAAAGCAGAACATGCTAGTCTCCTGATATTGAGGACATTTCTGAAACATCTTATTGAAAACAAATCAGTCCATGTTATTAGATTTCGACACTAACTTACTGATTAGATATGTACAACCATATATATAAAAATACATTATAACATATTTTTATTATTTAATAAACATCTAAAATATTTGCAAACCTGATAACATTTTAGTTCAATGACACATCACATTTTGTACTTCAATAATTTTCCCTTTACTGATAAGTGAGGAATTGAGGTAAGTAGGTCACGAGATAAATGTGAAATTCAACATGTACATGAAATTTCAATATATAATGGAAGTGGAACAACATCCCCGCAATGAGAAGCCGATAATATTAGATCATTTAGTGTAGAATGTTATTAAATTATGTAAGAGCTTCCAGATCCAGAATCTTGTAGAATAGTCATCTTTCTTCGCCCACTTTCTTCAGTCGGTAGAAAGTAGAAAGAAATGGAAGTAAAGACTCTGGGTGAGACTAGTCTTATTGGCATTGGGCAATACTAAAAGAAAATATATTTCACAGGAAAATAAAAATGTGAATGGAATAGATCGTCCATACAGATAGAATTTCTGTCAATTGTATCATGATACCTGAAAACTTTAGAAACGAATTAGCGGAGAATGAAAACATAAATCAGTAACACAATGAAGAAACAGAAATCAGTACAAATCGGCTAAGTGGTTATCATTGATAAATGGTAACACCTTGTTAATTTCATAACTGTCATGTGAACTTGTGACCGATACTGTAAACGTCTCTTCAGATGAGAACATCACTGGTAGAGTTGGGTTATGAATTCTACGACTATCAAGTTTATAACGGCAACATGTTTGCGGATGAAAAAGTACAATTAACTCTGATGAAATTAATTCCTATTAAATCTGATGAACAATCGAAAATGTAATCCATATTTGAGGAAATGTTATCACAAAGCGTCCGGAATAAAATCCTCTCTAAGAATAACTAACATTTCCCTAAGAAAATTGAATATGAAAAGACTCGAAATATTGGGAATTGTATGGAATTTATTTTGAAATAAAAATGAAATATCAATATTACGGAAGTTAACGCAGATAAAAGGTATGATGTAAGCATGTACAATCCACTCAGTTTTCGAACGGATGAAAGCATGGGTATCAGGTCATTGTACATGGAATTCAGATGATATAAAATTAGTATGAGTGCAAAAGCTGGGAATAATAATGATGACACAATGACAATTGAATAGGAAGTTCAAGAACGAAAGTTTTTAAAAGACCAATCAGTTTTTTAACAATTTTAGGACAGCAAATACAAATGAATTTATATCAGAAAAATGTCTTAATGGAAAATATTTATTTTTATGAGTAGGATAACACCTCACCGACCAACATCGATACCTCTCCTCAGTGCAGCACTTCGTGAAGAATGGGCTGCCATTCCCCAATAAACATTCCAGCACCTGATTGAAAGTATGCCTGCTAGAGTAGAAGCTGTCGTCAAGGCTAAGGGTGAGCCAACACCCCATTGAATTCCAGCATTACCGATGGAGGGCGTCAAAAATTGGTAAGTCATTTTCAGCCATGTGTCCGGATACTTCTCATCACATAGTGTATTTCCTAAAACTTTGTTCAATAATCAGTTTGAAATGGTACAATTAGTTCCTCAAAGAAATTAAAAACTTAATCTTCCTTCCAAAACGTTTCTATACAATCTTCGAGCTGCAAACTCTCAAGCAAATGAAAACTAGTGGTGCTACTAAATGGCATATACTTTCCCGTATCAGATTTCTAATTTCTTTGGTCTCGGCTAGCTATTTGGACTTGATAGTACTCCAGTACTGCCAGTTGCCATCTATTGCCACCCAAAGTAAATATTTTTGAAGTTTTCTTATTTTTTCTGTTTCCTAACAGTAGACCGAAACTCCGTTGCATTCCCTGGTTGCACTGAAATGCATGAGCGACCCGACCGAGAGTATTTTTTATTACGTTGCTGTTGAAATTGTTTTATGTTATTCTGTTTCTCTGATCAGTTGTGTATCATTCGCTGATAGATTTCTGTTTGTACTAATAGTGCTACGCCTTGACTCATTTAGAGAGAGTAGCTACATGCCATAATATTCCGTACAATTGTGTAGTTGTGTACTCTGGCCCTACCCTTCGGCCATCCCGAAGCCATAGTTCCAGCCTGAGAGCCATAGACGCGGGCCACCTGTGATAAGCACCTCCTTACACCAGGCAAGACAGGGTTGCGGGCAAGGTAACAAGCTTACTAGAGCTAGCAGGCACTGCGTCCAGAGAAATTGGCTCGAGATTTAAAAGTGAGGGTTGTACAAAGTGCTCCGTGGTGAAGGTACGTCACTGGATTCCTGCCCCACAACAATCTTTTGGAGAAATCACCTGACAGTTATTTCTCCAAAAATAGGTAGTATATTAATACCTGTATCCTCTACTAACGCAAAGAAATAATCCATTAAAGTGAAATAATACATAATTCCTATTTCAAATTCTCAATTGAAAATAAAATTTAAAAGAATTTGAATCGAAAGTATCTTGGATTTTTAATTCTGTTTACTTCAGTAAAATAGTAATATAAAAGCATGAAATTTCTACGTTCAGGTTAATAGATTTAACACAAAAATATTGTCTCTTTGAAAGCGCTGTCCGTCCGTTATATTATTAACTTACGGAGACTTGTTAATTTAATTTACATTATTGCTAAATATTATCAATAATTGAATGATTTAATAATAAAACACAAAACGAAATCCAGGAAAGAATTAGCTATTCAAATATATCCCTGTCACTTAGGCATGATGTTTACATAAGAGAGAATTTAGTAAGAAAATAAACATGAAATAGTAATAAACAGCCAAGAATATAAACATAATACAATTAACGGTTATTTGATAGAAAACATCTGTAAAACATATTTTCGTATGAAATCACTATTCGCCGTCTCGCACCGCTTCAGCTTGCGCATGTACGCCTCTTTCTGGTTTTGGAGGGGAAGTGGGTACGGAGCCTGAGGAAGTTGCCTGTGCCCGTAGGAAAACTGGGCTCCCCAGGCGAGGTATATAAAACTACAAAGCCATTAACAGCAAAACCGAGTGAAACCTACTGGACATTTTTTGGCTATTTAATTGCTAATTTTTTACCATAAAATTAATTTCATTGTCATTTATTTTTTAAAAACCCAGTGATTTTCTAGCTTGATATCAAGGTAGCAAAACATTCAAGGTTTCTACTTCCTTAAACAACAAAAACGACTAAAATGTTTTGGCTATTTAATTGCTAATTAATTACGAACCAATAAATTTACTTACCAATAAATATACCAATAAATTTATATAATACCAATAAATCGTACCAATAAATTTATTTAATTGCACTTTATTAAACAAGAAACGTAGTGCTTTTCTAACTTGATATCAAGGTGTAAAATATGTGTGGATTTAACTCCCTTAAATAACTAAAACTACCACAATTTTTTTGCCATTTAATTGCTAATTAATTACCAATACATTAACTCAATAAAATAGTGCTTTTACCACTTGATCAACAGGGCAGCAAAATATTTACAATTTCTGTTTTAAGAGTGCCCTACTTTGTCAAAGAACATGCTATACATGATAAGAAAATACAGTTTAACAATTAATTACCTAAGCAAACCAAAGTAGAATGTATTTGACTGTGTAGATTTTATGCCCTGGAGTAAACAGAAATTGACTGCGATTTAATTACTGACAGCAAAATTGTTTCTGACGCCCTAAAATCAGGCGCCATCCATGGCCACCTGCAATACAGGACTATCACAATTTGAAACCCAAGTCCGTCAATTCCCAAATTTGCTTTTTTCTTCGTTTGCATCCAATCCATGCATCCAAATGTCAAATATTCATAAACTATACTCAGAACCATCCTCAGAGCTTCGACTCAATATAAGCACAACTTTCTGGACGTTGTACAAGAAGAGGCATCATGGGCTGGCAGAAACGAAATTTTTCTCAGCAAAATAATATTAAAAGAGTTTGTCCATCTAAACGTGGAGACGATGTTGGTGAATTTTCCCCGCCTGCAATGAGTCATCCTATATTACGAGATCCTATTGTCTGATATTTCATCCCAACTCTCATCAACTCCTCTCCCGCCCAAGCCATTGAGATTGTGACATTTGTTTTGAGGATTCAAATTTCTTTCGGCCCCCACAAGAATGAAACTCGGACCCGTGAGCGTGAAAAGCAAGTAGATCTCTCAGCCGTGAACCATCCGGGAGGAACTAGCCCCTCTACGCTACGCCAATGAGGGCAGCAGTTCCGACAGGTCTTAATCCGGTCCTGGACCTTCTGGTTCGGAGCGAGGCTGAGCTGTGACGCACCGCTAACCAACCACGCGGAGCGCCGCGCTCACGAGATATTACACTCTGTCTATCACCAAATAGACCGTGCTTTGAGACAAAATAGCTTTACTCTATGTTTCAAGAGATATGCTGTTTACGCCCCCAATAAGGTTTAATTTATTAGTTATTGTCAATCATTTTTCACAATGTAAAATATGTACTTCAAAACTGGCACTGGAAAGCTAGAACGGTGTATGTCATCTGATTAAGCCTGGCTTCTAATTGCATGGTGCTTATTTCATTTCTACTCTTTAACGCGCTTCAATTTATTGAAGTGATACTTCTTTTTCTAATTTTCAATTCTGAAATTTTTGAGGAATTAGAAAATATTACCAAAAAAATATGTTTACATGACCAAGCAAAAATAATTACAACTAGCAAGATGTATCACAATGTGTCTTCCCAAATATTCCTAACGGCTTTTGTTTATTGTGGGAAATAATATATATTTGTGCTTCCATTCCTTTTATGATACACACCTAAATGTAACAATAGCAAACTTTTATAGCCTTCCAATATTTGTGTAATAATTTAATACAATTTTTAATTACTTTGCAACATTTTAAAACAAATGTGGAGTATTAAAAATATGTGAAGATTAAAACATCTAGAATCACTATTTAATGATCACAATGAAAACATTACAATTAATGAATTGGCAAAAAGCAAACAAACGTATTCGACCGAAATCGGGAAAATGAATTCTCAGATTGATATTAAACCACATACGTCACTACGCTTTCTAGCAATGTTAACAATAATTTCAATCATTGCATCTAAATGACGATAATTAGTCCCTTTATGCTTAGTACGTTTAAATCAGTGAATAGGAGATCAGTTGAATAGTCAATAGTTTCTTTTGGGGCAAAAAAATTAGACAATACTTTAGATATAAACTTAATTGGTGGTATGAACTCCTTCATCCATTGGAGCATTCTCTTTCATTTCCAAAAGCGTTTCAATTGTAGACGTAAGCGATCACGAGGTCTTCTTGTCAGGGTCGTGGCCGCGGCCGACATCGCCTTGCCACGCCGCACGGTGGTCTACAAGCAGAATTTAGGCGGCAGAAATTGCAATGTTAGTAAATAAATTGACTGTTTATCTTCATCATGGCCTTCTACGTACTCCTGACAACAACGTAGACGTATTCGTTACATAATTAGGTCTGCTTAGGAATATTTTGCAATCGTTGAATATCTGATTTTGAACTTGAAGTTAACATGTAGCAAAATTGGGTAAAAGATCAGGTAAATATAAGAAAAGCTTTAAATGCATGTTTATTTTACTACATTAAGTTCATAAAAAGTGATAATTTGTAGGTAATTTGAACGATGCCCATGTTCTTTAAATTATAACTTTTTATTTACTAATATTACCACAAATGGCTAGCCAGCGTTCAAAAGTACATATACTGACATTACAATCTTAGAAATTTCATGTGCGGATACGTGCCTATAGAGAAATTACAAACATTTGAATTTACGTATCAGGGTTTCTAGATGTAGTGTTTAGTTGTTTGTCCATTGACTTTAATTTGATTAAAGCCACAAGAACGCAGAATGCTTGATTGAATACGTCCTTGCGTAATAATAAAAACTAAATTTGTACTTTAATGACATATTGAATTTATTTTTTACGTACTTTTTCCCCAACCAGATCCTCAATCTTAGGTTTTAAAATGTATCTCTAAATTTCGTTTCACAACCTAAAATATTTTCGCGTACGCATTCTTAAAAAACAAATTAAGTTTAGAAAATCTACTTGTGTGTGTGTGTGTGGTGTGTGTATATGTGTGTGTGTGTATTTGTGTGTGTGTGTGTGTGTGTGTGTGTGTGTGTGTGTGTGTGTGTGTGTGTGTGTGTGTGTGTTGGTTCTCGCCCACTGCGCGCCGCATGCGTTTGCACAACTCTCGCCGCCGTGCTAATTGCGAGCGGGCGCAGCTCCCGCCCGTGCCGTACTGCACCGAATGTGGGTCGCGTGCTGCGCGCGGAGGGCACGCGCGCGCTGACTTTTGCACTCCGCGCGTGCGCCGCCACCGGCAATGACACCGCCATCGCCGCCGCCGCCGCCGCCGCCGCCGCCGCCGCCGCCGCCGCGCGCCTCGTCCGCGCCGCGTCCTCAACAACACGGCATTCGCGCGAAGCAAACCTACCCCGCAGTCAGGGCGGTCAGTACCTGAGTGCAACTTACTCGTCCGCTTGACCAGAGCCACTCGTTAATTAATTGATCAGTTGTTTCCGGAGGCGACTCAACTGCTAAGGTCATTAGATCCGAAGGTGCAGTGCATGTTTTTATCGCGGCATCAACTAATGTCCTGAGCCACTTAAGGTGGTAACTACTCGACTTCCTCTTCCTCTTCTTTCTTTTCCTGGGTATTTATGAAATGAACGATGGTTTAGATAAATTACCAGTAAATTTAAAATTATTACAAAATGTTGAGTCTTATCATTGTTTCTTGCCAAATTCCAGTAGTTGTAAAATAATTCTTCAGCATAAAACAATAGAATTCGACATCAAGACAGTCCTTATATGTCGTCAAGTCAAGGATAACATGAGTCTGTTATCAGAATGACTCGCAGCCATTAATTCCATATTTATTAATCTATGTTTGCACTATAATTTAATATTATATTACATAGTTTTCTCGTAAGCCACCTGTTATGACAGTTGAGTTCAACTCACGAGCAAATAACAGAAGAATGCACTGTTGTGGATGTAGCATTATGGCCACATGATTGAAAATATTGATGAACGTAGCACGAATATCAGATAATAATAGTACAACCATTACATACATTTGCCTTCGGACGAATACACGAAGGTAGCTGTTTTCCGATATCAGTACACAGAAATGGAAGACGGCCTAATAAATCATTAATGAAATAGTGAAAAGGTTATATAAAACGCAAATATATTTTCTCATTAAAGAGTATTTTTGAAGCTATTCCAAAATACAGTATTGGTAACAAACAACCTGATGATAACAACTACAATTTAAAAATAGCATCTAAATTAATAAGCCAGTTTAAAACAGATAACATCGGAGTTATTTTAATGAATCATAAATATTTCTAAATTCTGTACCATGAACCCGTCTCATTTCTTTATGCTTATGCGCTCGACAATTAAATGAATATCTTACTTTTCTTTCTTTTTACTTAATTACCAAGCGCTCAAGCGTGATTATTTTTGAACACTCAGCTGCTGTGAGTACTGAACGAAATATGGGTGTGATATACGAGTTCAGAAGATTAACTTACAACGAATAATCAAAATAACGAGATAATAATCCCAATTACATAGAATCATTCGGCACATGTGAAAAAAAATTGACAAAAAGGAATAGAATTGACTAGTTTGTTTTGAGAACTGGACGAATAATTTTTTTCGTTTATTTCTACCTTGAAACATTCTTCTCGTGAATTTTATTTGTTCACACCTAATTACGGTGATTTGCACTTTAAAAGTTTTGGGATAAGTATTTTAGTTTCTCATACATTTCACTACACTACTACTCTTTTCAAAATCTGTTGGCATCAGCACTCACATATCTTTAACCTATTTGATATTACAAGATCTGTTTATTGGGTTTGTAATATTCTTATCACTAATAAAGACAGGGCCCTATTATATGTAATTAATGCATAAAGTTTTACCTCACGCGTTGGGTTCATCTTCAGTACCATCGAATACATCAAAATAATTATTAATTTATTCTTAATTACGGCGATTTATAAAGGATATTTTTCTTCATAAATATTGTAGTGCTGACGAGGATTGTAATGTAAAAGCAAAATCAGATAAACAAATTAAAATTAATATGTTTAAAAAACCTATTACTACTTTTTATCGCGTATTTAACAAAACTAAATAAAACATGTTATGAACCAAATAGTGCCTATTTTAGTAACAATAATTGTAAAAATTTGTAACCGATCTCATATTTCAAAATTCATTTCACTGAAAGTGACTTCTCGCAAGTCTAATGTAATCCTTTTTATGTTACAAAGAAAACAAAACGATTTTAATGAAGGATACGACCTGAGTAATAAATTATGCTATTTACATATTTAAATATGCATGCATTATATAAATCAAACAAATGTATGGAGTTGATGGCTTAAGTTATTTGGCCTTTGATAATTCAGTATCAGTGGGCGTCTTCTCGAAGGTCATATGATTTCAGCGAAAACTTCATTTACATCTATTAGTATGAGAGAGATTTCAAAAAAGATTTGAAATTTGTACACGCAGACTCTTTTTAGGGCAATATTTGTACTACATATTATAAAAATGTTGATGATTCATTACGAAATTAAATTATAAAGAGTTTTATTTTCAATGAGCCAGAAGGCTGTCAGCAGAACCATCGTGCAGCATTTAAATGTAAAAATAGCGAACTCATAAGTACATTTTTTAGTTGATACATTAAAACCATGAATATAAAAATTATTAGCATCAACTTTTCCCAACATATTTCGCCCTGCATTTCAGTTCAATCTAATACTTGTTAACCGATACTAATAACGCGTATTTAACAATCCAGCAAATTATAAACTCTTGAAATTTCTACTCATGTTATATGCGAAATCATTGTTACAATAATTCAATGTCATCCATGTAAGTGGGTACCGCCAGCAGCGAACCTCTACCTACAGAGACCCAATCCCAAATACCTATAGAGGGGGATCCGGTGATGGGAAGAAATGGTACACGCTGAGAATATAGGACAGGGAAGATAATACTATTTTTTAGTAGAATTGTAATGTCTTGACCTTACGCACTACGAGTCATGCGACTGGCGTGTAAAGATGAACCTTGCAAGTTTAATCTTATACCAATCTGTTCGTTCATAATGGATGCCGTGCCTGGTAAGCCGGATAGTAAGTGCCAAAGATTTCACGCTAAAGAAGAAAATGGATGTGTATCAATAATAAGAATGCAATGATTGCAGATTAAATTGATATTTCTTGGATTGTATATGCGGTTCATTGTAAGATTAGTCAATTGAACTATACATTGACGCTTCTTAAACGGAAATCGTGTATATGTCGTTTTGAGCAACGATAAACCAAACTGGAGCAAGTTAAATAAATATGTGGAATGAAAGTGAGCACAGCTTTTTTTTAATCTGCGAAGATCTGTCGCCTTCTTTTTGTCCTTAGCGACGTTCTTTCATTACAATGTGTAAGGTGTGCCGGCTGCTTGCTAAAAAGCTGTTTTATTCCAGTGTTATTAATTACATCTCGTCACGTAATTTAGAGAGCAATGAGTTCAGGACGTTACAAATGTCCTAAAACTCCCTCAAATCAATTTGTTTAAAGAAACCGGGAATCACCATTACCTAATGTTTCAATACTTTTAGTGGCCATTATTTTTGTGTTCAATTTGGTAGTGTCGTTTCCTCTAATCGAAGTTCTAATCCCAAAGTTTGTTTAATAAATAATAAAATAAAAGTAATGATGTAAGAAATGACTGGAAAAGAGCGAACACCCTGTGAACTGCCGATGGGTTCCAAAGGCCCCATCGATCACAAAATGGCCGAACTAGTTCCAGCGCCGGAGCGGCGAATCCGGGATATATCTCCGCGCAATAAAGAACTACGCACGAAGCAGAGTTCGCCTAGTTGCGCAAGTTCGAAGTCTGAGGGGATCTGCAGCGGCGGTGGCGGCGGCTGCGCCTGTGACGTGGAGTACGCGAGGGACGCTCAACGCTGCGCGGACGTCACCCAGAGGCTTCTCCCGCCCCCCACCCCCCAACCCGCTGTGCTACGCTCTGCCTCGCTCAGCCCCGCTACCCGCACCCCCCACCTCGCTCCGTCTTGCCGCGTCGGACGCGCTGTCGCCGTAGGTCTGGGCTTGCACAATTGCTCCTCTGGGATCGCACTCCCTCCCCTGGTTGTGGCCACTAGCCTGCCTGCCTCAGGTATGCTAATCACAACCACCATTGTTGACATCTCCGGTATATAGTGTGCCACATCGAGATTTGTGTAGGACCCTCGTAACTAATAGGTATTTAGTAAAGACGGTGCGATAATTTGTGCGGTTTGTTGTGAGTCATTTGTGAGATATGCACGGCGAGATCTAAAAATATCCATTTCACTAAATCAATTTCTAATATTCATAAAAAAGATATGTTTTTTGTTTAAATGAATAAAATGTTAGTCACCTAATACTTCCTAATTCAGGATTGTTGATTTCGTAAAAGTTTAGAAGAAATCAATTCAAAACCAAACATTATTATCACATCTATTCTTACAACTCTTATCTTAAGTAGTGTCTCTTGGAAAACCTGTCTTGATAATGGAATATTGTCTGAGAGTATGTTTCATCTATTACGTATTGATCTCACAGGTTGTGCAAGAATAGTAATTCGATGAAACTCAAAATAACCAACATAACACTTTTTTAAAGATCTGTACAAGGGTCGTTTTTACACATTTTTCCTCACACTAATGCATGCCAGGTCTAACTTGAACAAACACATACTTACAAGCCATATTAAGTAAACATGTTCTCAAAAAGTGACCAGCTGCGAATTGCACAAGTGATGCAATTCGAATCCCGAAAGTCACTGTGAACACAGAAGGTGTTTTCCTTCGGTTAATGTGACAGATCTAATCGACAAATTAATTAGGAACGTGCTAATGTAAAGAAAGGTATAAATAGCAAAGGACAAAAATATGTTAATTAAAGAATATTTTCAGCGATTCATCAATTCGTGGAAAAATTTAGTGACATCCTTTGTCACAGTCATTTTTACAATATGTTTTCTCATTTATTTATATCTTAACATTTTTTGGTAATTAAATGACAAGGACATCGTTCTTCTGTTGGTAACAAAACACTACTAAACGGCGTATATATATTATATTCAAAAACATAATACCAAATCAAACCATATCAGTCACACATCGCAACAAACTGGAGGGAAGAAGTTTCCAGAAAAGAAAGAGAAAGAAACATCGAGCCCAAGTGTTCGCCCGCGGTTCTCGAGTAGTGTGTTTCCCCCGAAGCGTAGTTCTGCGAAGAGCCAGTTGCGGCAACCGAGCTCGAAGCCAGGCTGCGTGGGACGCCCCTCGCTCACTTCCAGCTTTCTATTTGCGAGCTCGGAGCTCCCGTATGCCGCTCGTGCACAGCACGGGACGTCCGTTTCTTGTTGCGGCGGCGGCGGCGGCGGCGGCGCGGCGAGCGGTGCCTGGGACGCCAGCCGCCGCGCCGTGTCAGCGTGGCTGCTCTTCGGTTGCACCCACACCGCCCCAACCGCACCACGGGCCCTTCGAGAGCAGGGTAGAAAAGCGTTACGCAAAATGGCGGCAGGGTGTAGATCGCGTTCACCCATTTGAGAGTGGTCAAGTTATTAAACCAACAAGCTTTTTATATCACACGCGAAGCTGAAAATATCGAATATTTGTATTCCCATTGACTTATTTTTAACAATTGTGTATATTTTTAGTTCTCAACTGTTCAAACTTCGACTATCCTTGCTTTGTATTGTACCTGTTCGGTTTCGACGGAGTAGGGCAACATGAGTAAGCAGGCTGTGAATGCCCGTAAAATGAGCTCATAATACGGCGCCACTGACCGCAAAAAAGGAAATCGCCGTACCAGCCTTGATCCGAATTCGAGTCGACGCCTGTTGATTAGTGCAGGGCTGACGAGAGCCCATCTGACTAAATACATAAATAGAATAAACGCACAGACGGGAAATGAACAAACGTTTTAATCGAAACTACCGCAACATTAGTCACACATTTTGTATAATAAGATGAGAGATAGCGAGTTCCTAAACCGCAGCTGGGAAACTCTCTTGAGGGAAATACGAATAAAGTAATGCAACAACGTAAAAATGACCTCAAACGGAGTATATTTACCAGACCGCAGATGTCCTAGTAAGTTACAAAATAACGAAAAGTTTTATAGAATAAGTTTATTTCCTGGAAATGAAGAACTAATGGATGAGTGAAGGATGATTAATTAGCTTTGTAAATAAAATGTTATATAAATTAATTTTAAAACATTAACAATTTTCGAATGCTTTTAAATACATCTAACGACTTTTGTCGTCTATTATATTATCAGATGACTCGAATCAAAAACTTCTTAATTGGAATATAAATCTTTGAGATTTGATGTACGCAAGTAATAGCAGCATTTCCTTTGTGTTTGTATTTGCAGTTTTGTACGTTCTACAAGTGACTGCCAGATGGTGTCAATGTTCCTACAACCTAAAACCAGACTTTTATGGGTCGACGGTAGAACCCGATTGTTTCTTTTTGTTGTCAAAGAAACTATCACCAGTGAAACAGGTGTTTATCACAACCTAAACACAAGGCTGCATCACTTTTGGGTGCGGTCGTTGGCCGGAAGGACGCCAAACCGTAAACTCGACCGTGGAGCAGGTTGTGATAAACACAGGGATGCACAAAGCAGAGAGAGCCAATGCGCTTCCCACGGGGGTGGGGGATGGAAGGGGTAAATGAGGGGCGGGGAGCGCCAAGAACCCCGTTTAAGCGCCGGGACAGCTCACGGCGTCGCGACGCTGCCCGGCGGCGGCGGTGGTGGCGGCGGCGGCGGCGGCGGCCCCGGCGCCTTGTCCACGTGCTCAGCGCGTGCACACCGTCGCCGCCGCGCATTCCCCGCGGTGGAGGGCGCGGGGGGTGCGGGGGACGCCGCGGCCGCCGCCAGCGCCGCCGCCCGCGCTGCGGCCGCCGTCGCAGCAAGGGCTGGCCGCCCTCCAGCCAATGGCGTGCGCGGGCGGGCGGCCGCGCCGACCAATCGCGGCTCTTGGCGCTACGACAAGCTATATAATCGGGCGAGACGGCCGCGCCGCCACGAGTCAGAAATAGTGTGTGAGCGTTGGTGCTTCGTGTGTGTATAGCTCCCGAGAACCTTTCTTTCTGTCTTCGGAGCGACTTCCAGACGCGAATCTATTTCATTCTACGTCTATTTTGAGATCGCACTTCTGCAAAAAGTACGTCACACGGGAATGCGGGAGGGGTTGGGCACTGTCGAAAGCTTGGCGGGGCTGAGTAGCTCTTCTCTTCGGCCGAGGGGCCAGTCCGGGCGAGGAGGGCGGGTCGCGTACACGCACCCCGGGGCGAACCACGAGCACACGGGATGCTGCTCAGCTCGGGGTGCGTGGTTCGAGCGCGGGTGGAACGCCTGGCCGACTTGGTGGCCAGAGCCTTCAGCTGGTGCATCTCGCTAGGACACATCGTCTGGGCGGGGCCGCTCCCCGAACTTGGCGCGGGTAACCGTCCGTTCCAGGCGCTGGGTATTGACGCGAGCGTCGCAGCTTCCCAACGGGGTAGTTTCCCTTCTCCCAAAGTCGCTTCCTTCCACATACGATTTTTCCTGGAATCTTCGACCGACGAGTAACAAACCGGTCTAATTGGAATATCGCACGCCAACTCTACTACATTCCGATATATATCTCTTCTAGTATTTTCAATCACCAACTTTTTAAATTATCGAATATGTTTTAGCACAGATTACGTTGCGTAGATTTCTAATTTATTTCTCTAAGCAATGCTTTCTTCCGTTACTTTTTCTTCTTGACATCGTAAACGCCATTTTCTCTATTTCGGCATAGACAATTTATCTTATATACCTTTCTCCTCGAAAATTTCATTTCAAATTCGAAAAAAGAAATTCTATTGAGGTAGTTCACTTCAAGTAACGCGAATTCCACCGGTTCCAGGCCATAAAGAAACCGCTAGGCCGCCCCATCGATTCGGTCCTGTTCCGGAGAAACTTCCAGAACGAGGCGTGGGAGAGGGGGGACTACCCATAGAAGGGTCCGCGCTGTTGCCTCATCGCGTGGGAAGGAGGGAGGGGGTCGCGTTCGTAGGCCGCTGGAACGCCCGTTTCAAAGCAGGTCTCCTCCCACCGCTCATGGTTGCCGATCCCCTCCCTCCACGCGTCGAGGGCCGCGCCTGGCCCGCGACGTGGCAACGCCGCCTGGAAGGACGCATTCCTTCCCGGCGGCGGAGGCGTCAATGGAGGGGGCGGCCGGTGAGAAAACCTGAAAGCGGGACACGCGAGCGGAGGCCTACGGTCCCGCGAGGCGACGCCGCCGCCGCCTTGAACTTGAGACGGTGGTGGTGGCGGCGGCGGCGGCGGCGGCGGCTCCTAGCGTAGACTACGCGAGCGTGGGCGCCGGAGTGGGGGAAGTCGGAAGGGGCCTTTGAACGGCGTTCTCTAGCTCGCTCTCACGCGTCGTATTCCGGGTGTGAGCGAGCGAGACGGAAAACTCCCAAGGCTGGAGAATGCGATTCCTCAATGGATCGGGCCTGATACGCCCGCGTGGGGCATCGCCCCGTCGCCGTCGCGCTACTACGACCATGCGTCAATGCTTGGCGACATGCCGCGTGCGTTATCTCCCCGCTCTTCACGAGTTAACTCAGGAGACCTCCAAGATTCGGCTTCTTCGGGCGTTATCGCAACACTTTTTTGTCGGGGAAGTGATGAATCCGTGAGTCATTATGTGGTACTTAAGCTTCCTACTAAAATACATTTTTGGATAAAATACACTGCCGATGCCAAAATGCTGTGTAAACGCGAGTTTAGGTTACCGCATTCGGGTGAAACCCTTCGTGTGAAAGTTTCGTAAAGGGGTTTACTAAGAGGGTGAAGAGCTACTTCAGCATCCGCGCAGCGCTTTGCGCCGATGAGCGTCTCGAGCACTGGAATAACCGCTCCTTCGCCGTTGCAGAAATGGAGAGCCCCCTCGCCATGGAGATGCCTCAGGAGCAGGAAGCCGCGCTGCAGCGCTTCTGGGCCCGCCGCCCCACCATGACGGTGACCCATGCCGACGAGCCTGGCCTGCTCGACGACTTCTTCCCTCAGGAGCAGGTGAGACGCTCTTCAGCCCCCTTCTGCCTATTCACCCATACACCTATTGTTGGGATCAGTCAATTCTATTTCGACACCCACCTACCCTCCGCTGATGGCGGGGCAAGGGTTCGTACCTCCTACCCAAGGCACTCGTATACCTTCCTTCAAGAATTCGCTTTGAAAGTCTTGAAAGTTTGGCCGCAGAGAATTCGAGGTATATTTTTTCCTCGCAGATTCGGTGGGAGAAGGTTTCGAGATTTTTTTAAAGCTTTATAAATTCGAGATTTTTTTCTAGAATTTTTTTCTTCGTAGTTAAATAAATTCAACTTTTCAAATGTTTGTAATTCATTTACTATTACTTCCTTCTTTATAAAAAATAAATTCTTGAATATATTTCTGGTCCCTTCAGGAAAGTAATGTAAGTCAGCATTTTTTAACTTCATAAAACTACTTTTTGATGTACCTCCGCAGGAATATTTACGGATTAGAGAACGTAATACAAAAAGTTGGAAGTTCTCTTTGAAAAATAATTCATTATTGCCGGAACTGAAAATTATTTAAACTGTTGGGGGGAAAACTCACACAGATACTTCTAAATTCAATAAATTATTCGGAATGTAATAAGTATTCGAAACAACGCAGCGTTCCTTTGCGGCACTAGTTTTGACATTTTTAATAATTCATAAAATCTGTACAAAACATTCAAAACACGAAGCCGGTCTCTTTAAAGCAACTCAGCATTGTAGATTGCCTCACGTGCTTGGAAAGAGCATCTTGCGGTACAAGACTGCCTGCTTGCCTACACTATACTCGCCTGCCCTTATCGCTCTGATGAAAAGGCTCTGAAGCGACGCCAACGCTGTCAGCGCTGCGCCGGCGTGCCGCGTAACTACCACAATATTTAGATTCATTATTCGAAATGACGCTGTTGATGCTCACAGACGCGTTCTGTCAGTCACTAAAATCGTAGCCATAATGAAACCCAAACATTAAAAATAATTAATTTAAATCGGTAAATTGATATGGGGGCGCAATAAATGTCCCGAAATGATTTTCCGAAATAATGAAGGCTATGGTATTCATGATTGTTTAAATTTACTTTAATAATAACTTAAAAGGTTGAGTAATACGTATTGATTTGCAATAGGTGGCCATGTTTTTTTTAAAGGCATGTTTTAGTTTCACGGTAATATTTTCACTGGGAAGCGAACCCGAGACCATGTTTGAAGCAAGTACACAGGTGTTCTAAATTGGCGGCGCCAAAAACTCAGTCTGGGATCGCCATTATTTGATTCCCTTGTGTTACGGAAACAAACTTGTTTCACGTAATATTATTCTCGTTCTTAATTTAATCGTATTTAATCCTTTTAAAAGCTCTAAGGCAATTTCATTTAATAGTGTGTGTGTGTACACTGTACACCTTGCATGTTTGAGTGGACTCTGCATTTGCCTTTTAGAAAAGATGCGAGTATGAAACATCGACTGAACGATTCTTAAATTCCGGTTGCAGTGGTGAGTAACGTTTTGTGTAAATACACGTCCAGTTAGACACGTCAGTCCAGACAGCGGCCTCTGAATGGTGGGCGGGAGCGCGGGCTGTTGCATTAGCCACGCGGGCCAAAAATAGCCGTAGTGCCCTAAGGCAGCTGCCAAAAAGCGAGGCGCCACAATCCCCACGCGCTCTTTACGTAATCACGAATATGAGTTATTTCTTGCCGAGGCCCTACTGCGTTCGTCGTTGCTCGAGCCAAGAGCAGGTAGCACCTAGTGCGGTAATTATCTTTATGCGCTGCAGATGTGTTTGACTTTAGGCTGAACGCGTCGTACCCAGGCGAATGCAGGCAAGCAGACAGGTCTGAAAGAGATTGTGTAGTTAAATATTATTGAACTGTTACTTGTAAGCAAAAGTTTCCGAAAGGCCTAATCTTTTTTTTTAATTAAGAAAATGTAATTAAAGTATTCGGTTAGCACTGCACGTTATAACAGATCGGAAATTTTCTTCCACGACTGACGGAAATACATTCCTTATTTTATTACAAAGTTATTTAAAATTTTCACGAATCTCGACACCAAGAACATTTGGGAAAAGTTTCTATATGACAGTAGAGCTGCGCCGCCTTGACGTCAAAACGCTCGAGGAAAGGTCGCTCATTTCTGACCGAGGGCCGCGATATGTTCCGCACATCAGGACGTCGTGACTTTCGTTCCAAAATAGAAAAGCCCTTCGACCTTCCTTGGGAGCAATTTGTCGACGCAACTGCCGGCTCGATACTACCGATGTCAGCCACCTGACATTGGCAGCAAACTTAGCCCGTGAGCAGTTCATAGCTACGCGGCCGCCGCACGCAACCCGCCGTGCGTCGCGGAATCGCTGGCTGCAGCTGCCGCTTCAGACAGTTGCGTTGCTGCGCACTCGAGTGGCCGACATCAGTGATGCCCCTTTCTTTCTACTCCAGAGCACGAAAATCTAATATTTTAATTTTTACAAGATGTGCCGTTCTATTGATTAAGCATTACGTTCCCGACACCCTTTTCGGTATTCAGGAAAATTGTAATACCACGTTCATATTCTGAGTGTTAATAAAATAATAGAAAAAGTACAAAATTTGCTGATATAATTTTTCATTGAAGAATAGGGTTCACGAAGGAAAAGTAGGGCAG
This sequence comes from Gryllus bimaculatus, assembly GCA_017312745.1. Lineage (NCBI taxonomy): Eukaryota > Metazoa > Arthropoda > Insecta > Orthoptera > Gryllidae > Gryllus > Gryllus bimaculatus. The sequence continues at coordinate 5,676,245 of BOPP01000063.1, forward strand.
GTAAATTTCTCGTTTCCTGCAAATAATTCCAGACAACCGCTCACGATCTAAATCGTTTACGTGTCAAGCAAGTATATTTAACTATGAACTCACCTGTGCAAGGTGAATTCTTTCCCAATAAAGTAAAAGTACACTAGTTTCCATATTTTTTGTACCTCTTAAAAATGTAACAATGTTCGATGTGCGAAATGTTTATACTCTATAATCATATTGGCAACTTTAATCCAAACAATATAAATTGGTTTATGGAGCACAACACAATGACAAGTTCTTTTCTAACAGACACCTTGTCTTTCAGGAAGAAGCAGCAACCAAGCCGCAAACTCAGCTTGCTGAATCCTGCTTCTGTCAACAACCTGCTACTGAACCCCATGTAAGAAAACTCATAATTGTTAATCATTCTGACCAACAGAACAATATCAATTAGTGGATCTAAGCTATCCCCACAATTGCACATTTGTCTTCCGGAAATGAGGAAGCCGTATGTTAAATTACTTTTCTTAGGTCAATGGCTTCAGAAGCCATAGATGTTGAAAACAATCAACACAGGCTATTGACACCCCATAAAGTGAATGACAAAGTAATCAATATTGTTTAAATGTCCTTTGATTATTGGTAATATGGATAAATAATTTTGATTTGTAGAGAATTGGTTAATGATGGGTTTCCAATTATTCCATTTTCAAAATAAAGACATTCAGGATTCAATAACTTTCTCACTAAAGTACTTTCTATTTTGTGCAGGATTCACATGTGGAACATATTCCAGAAGTAACAACATTCAAGTCGCAAGAGCCTATTATCTTGGATGCCTCAAAACTTGGAGACTTCCCAGCTCGTTATGAGATACCTGCCCTTCATTCTCATGAATTTCCTGTTGTGGGTCTTTGGGTTGATCCACGAGTTGTTCCTGGTTTCCGCTATCGTGTTCGTCCTCTTGACGACAAGGTAAATTTGAATCGTGAAATGTTTATGAAGCAAGTTAAATAAGTGTTCAAAAATTCAAATAGGGTACCGTTTCATATAAATTTCACAACATTAATATCCTATATTTTTTCAGCGAGGAAGGCACTTGTTTGGAGGAAGAGCTTTAACTCTGCAAAGTATCGGACGGGGTTATTCTCGACGTCTTACTTTCGAGCCAAATCCTGGTTCCCTCAATGACAACGAAAACTACCTGTGGTCAGATTCAAGACCACAGGGCCTGGCTTTTGAATTGGAAGCTATTTCTCCTGGTGACAAATTCACCCTGCAGGATGTTAACCATGTCATTGCAGGCACAGCAGAAATCATTCAGATCCAGGTAATTGAATTTTGAGAGCTCAAAATAATTTACTTTATTTTCAATAACAATATCAAGTGATTTATCTTGTCTTTTTTTATTTTAGCGACCTCAAAAGGAAATAAACCACAAGGTGCTCAGGAATGGTTCTGTACAAAAATCAGTTCAGATTCACGCCCTGTGCAAAGTGGAATGGTTTGATGACGGCCAGTCACCAGTAGTAGTCCCTGTAAGTGTTGGAATAAATAAGAACTTTGAAGGAATGTGAATAAAGTATACTTCAAGGTAAAGAGACTAATATGTTAACTTTCTTTTAGGTGAGTGGTGTAGTTGTTGCTGTTCGAGCCAAAGGTGCACAAAGAGCTGTAGTGGAACATGTGATAAATGCCTGTGTTGGTGTTCACCAGCGAAGAGGCTTTACTCTCACACCAGGTGTGAATGCTCAAAGTAGACAAATCACTGTCAGAGGAGAAGATATTGGTGATGTACCTGCAAGATACTCCATTACTGGTCTGGAGGCCTACGAACACCCTGTTATTGGTGAGTACAAATTTCAGTCCCACGAGGCAAGAAAAGAGTTTTCATATTTTTATAACATTTAAAAACTTCTCTAAGCTGAAAATTGAATTTTGAATAAGGTTTAGAATGATTTAAAACTAAGTTTTGATAGAAAGAGAAAACAATTTGGAAGATAAATTCAATTTTATAAATAAGAGCTATACATTTTCACATTTCCATTTAGCGCATTAATTACATAATTTTTACTATTGTTTTCAAATTTTAAAATTAAACAACTGTTACACATTTACAATAACAAAACATCATCTTTGCAGGAACATATGTGGATCCTCGCATTACTCCTGGCTTCTTCTATCGTGTCAGGCCAGCTGGCAGCAGGCGACCTTTATTCCAGGGCCGCTCACTGCGGTTGGCATCTATTGGAATGGGTTACGGAAAGCGCATTACATTTGCTCCTGATTCAGACTCCCTGAACTCTTCCACCAATTTTTTCTGGAGTGACTCTCACCCTGATGGACTTGGGTTTGAGCCAAGGGCTGTTCATGCAGGAATGAAATTTGCTGTGATGGCTGATGGCCAGAGCTTGGGAGAAGCAACAGTATTCAGAGCTGATGCAGCCCAACAAGAAGTGAGACAGGAATTGGTAAGTTTTTAGAGAAAACCTAACTTGTCATAATCCTGAAAGGAAATGGTATTACATTCTGTAAGAGTAAATTTTGAAATTACAATAGAAACACAAACTCAAAATAATAAATGTCTCTTTATTGTGCAGGTGAAAGGACCAAAGGGCTGTTCTGTGGTGAAATACATCCAAGTTGATGTGACTTGTCATGTGACAATGGACTCTGCCCACGATGGCAAGAAATTGGATACTCATACAATGAGAGTATCTGGTACAGCAGTTGTAGTTCGACATGCAGGAAGTAGTATTGCCAATCTTCAACGGGTGGAAAACGTTGGTCTTGATTCTCATCTCAACTTGCTGTTCGTTTCTCAACATTCATCACTTGAATTCCGTCCTCTGTGAAAGACTTCGAACATGGCAAGGAGTATGTGGATCTCATGATAGTATTTGTTGTAACTACTTGTTCATGTTTTTAAAACTGAATTTGAAAGCTGGTTTAAGACATTTCCCGCATGTCCATTGTGAACTACAAGCTTTGTAGGTTTAAATACTTAAAACTGTACCATGCACTTAAATGCTCACTGTTAAAGATGTAAAGTATAAATATTTTTTAAAAAACTACATATCTTCTAAAACTGTCTACGATTGTACTGACATGGCAGATAGAAATAATTTTGATATACAAATATTCAGTGAAGATAAATACGAGGTTTAATATTTTCATTATTCATTTGACAATGGAATTTTTTACATTAATAATGGAAACAATTTCTTGCAACTAAATAATACAAATCTCAATTTTTAAAATCAATGCACAAACTTTCTAGTTCATTCTTCTATATTATAGAATAAATGTTCCTATTCTTTTTTTTTTGTAAGATTTTTTTTTCTTACTGAGTGAGTACCCATGTCCAGCATATCTGCTGTAAAGATAGAGCATTCCATAAGGGTTCTTGTTAGTTCTCTAACAGAATCTTAGGAAAAGGAAATAGAACATCTTACGAATTTTTAAATCGCTGTTAAGGTAATGTTAAGAGTTGGTTGTTAAGAATAAATTGTTAAGCCAAATGTTGTTATACAGTATTTGTACTTGGTAGCAATGAATTTATTTTGCAGCAGACATTTGTATACCTCAATTCTTGAGTTACATTGTTGCTTTTTTTCTACAAAAAAGTAAATTATTCTTTATAGATAGTTTAATTTACCTTACCAGGCAAAAAAGCTTAATTCTAAGTATTGCACAAAACAAGGTGCATGTCAAAACATTTGAACTGTTTCACAAGTGCTTGCATACATCATTCCATAACTATTACATAAAGTAGATGCCATGAAAACTAAGTTGTATTTAGATACACATGTTTTCAATAGAATGCTGAGTAGCAAAGTATTTTGTAATTTGCTGACTCTTCAACATTCTGGTTGTTAAGCCAAATATTTTACAAAAGCCGCTCACAAAAATACTCATTTTATTTGTACCATTATTTATACAAATAATTTATGAAATGACATCAAACACTCACTGCATATTGAAATAAATGTTTGTAAACTGCTTGGAAAATAAAGCAATTTTTGCCTCAGACACGCCTGTATCTTTGAAGGGTTTGAAGGTTTAAGACTGTAGGGGCCTTATCTTCAGGAGTGAAAAGCAACAGAGCACTACATTTGGAGGACCAAGCAGGGAACGCTGCTGCCCTTATTGTTCTCCATGCATCCTGGTAGTCACGAGCTTTGTTTTTTGCTGTCAGATAGGTCATTTCATCCACCTGATCATCATCCAATACCTGGTTTGATGTCAAAGGAATGAGAAGGTGACGTACCTTAAAGAGATGCATAACATGAAAATACTGTTTAAATAACTCCTTTTTACATATTGATAATCTCCCAGAAATAGTCTGAGTAGCTTTCTTTGTGAAGCCTTGCTTTTTGCCACCAACAGCTACTTCCAGATCCCTGAAAACAAAGTTTTCCACATATATAGAACCAAATTTTAAATTAATTTTCAAAATAATTATAAAAATTGAGCATAAATTACCTTTCTTTTACATGGCACCATACTATACTGGAAGGACATGGGTTTTTGTCCTTTATCCTGGCATCAATAAATGGCACAGTTGATTGCAGCAAAAGCGGCGATGCTACAATAAATGGATCCTTAAGACAATTAGCATGCTTTTGCAAGCGACCTCTCACTGCTCGAAACATGGCAGTTTCTGAGAAGGGAACGCCACCAGCAATTACAATTGTCTGAAAGTATATGGGACGATCCAGAAGCTGAGCTAACAATGCCCCTTGCACCCCAACAGCATTCCAACGGGCCAACTTATCACTGCATGATACAGACAGTGTAGGATCTCCCCGTCCTGGTTTAGTGCGCACTGCACCTACTGTGTGGTAAGCACTTCCAGGCAGATGAGAGTCTTGTCTCTCTTCATTTCTGAGACATTTTCCACCAGTTCTGTGGATATCATTGTCGTAATAATGCTGCATGGACAAGTCTTTGTCAGGATCACCCATTTTATTACCTTGGTCATCCATTTTTAGTCTTTTGACTTCTTGGCTGTTTTTGTAAGAGTCACTTCGCCTTTTACAACTTTCATAAGGGCCAGTAGACAAGGTCTCGCATATCAGATCCCCAAATGCAGTGCCAGCAGAACTACCAGTCTCTGCAGAGACATTTGAATTTTCATTTGCAACAGATTCACTTCCTTTCAAACAATTACCAGGTCCTTCCTCATACATAATTGCTTTAGGAAATATGGATGCATCTCCACATGGTGTATGAGTAATAAAAAAGTGAAATGTTATATTTTGTTTCAAAATGCACTTTCCTTCACAAGTTGTTCCTTCAAAGATATGTGAATTTAGCATTCGATGCTCATACATTTGTTCATAAAGATATCGTAAAAAACCACGGCGTGCCATGACCTCTGCATGACTGTCATTTAAAATATCCCCATTACAACTCAATTTTGACTGACCAATACACTTTGATCCAGTTCCTAAACTCACCACTTCCATTCGCAAAGAATCTACATCATATCCACCACCTCTTTGCCAGCCCTCAACTTTCACAATACCTGCCATGTAAGTCCATTCAAACTTATTAGGTTTTCCCTTTTTCGGCAATTCATTATATTTCTGAAAGCATAAGTCTGCAATCCTGTCAGCTAATTTTGTGTTTTTTGCTTTATTACTAGCCATGACTATCACTTCAGAGGCCATTATACTTAGTCAAATATAATCATAATCAATTTTTAAGTCTCCTGTACTATCTCAGAATTACAATGGATATATTTAAACAAAGATCTATATCTTCTACACAATGATAAATTTATATATACATTCATTCACAAAGCATAGAAGCTAGCTAACATGTAACAATAAATCGCATTCAATTCCAAGAGCGTATACTCAATTTATTTTACCCAGAATAGTTTATAAAATTGTTAACGGATCCCAAGCATATTTGTGCTGATGAGACATGTTATTCAACACCTTCATTTCTTGTTCTGGAATTGTGAAGTCCAATTCAATATTGGACCTTATTCGATCTGGAGAAAGTGACTTTGGAATGATTACTAGAAAAAAATACATAAGAAAGAAATTAATTTAGTAAATATTATTATTTAAGTGCAGCACAAACAATTCTGTAATATATATTATTGCTAAATTTAATTCACCAAAATTCTTTAATCTATCTGTAAATTTGATGATTTCAATAATGAATGGTTTAAATAAGAAAAAAATAAAAAAGTCAATAAATAAAGTTTCACCAATATACAATATTATATTACAATTAGGGTATAATGATAAGATGATAGTACTTTATGTATGAACATTACATTAGTAATTAATTTCATAAATTACTAAAACAACATTCCAAGACATTGTTGCTAAACACAAAACTACATTCATAATTTTATTATAATGACATTGGTCACAAAATATTTATCAAATAGCTCTACTAAATACAATTGTGAACTGAATCATAAGCTGTGAAAAGACCTTAGTATTGCACTTACATAAATTATTCTGAAGAGCCCAACGTAACAAAATCTGGGCAGCAGGTCGCTGCAGTGTGCGAGCAATTGCTTCAACAGATGGATCTTTCATCAAAGCATCTTGTCCAGATCCTCCTAATGAACAGTAAGCTTGGACATATATATTATGCTCCTTACAAAAAGCTGTCAATTCAGGCTGTCTGTAATGTGGATGAATTTCCACCTGGGGGAAAGAAAAAAAAATTGTTCATTATTAAAACCAAGAATTGAAGAAAAATTAAAACATTAAAATACGAATTCACAAGTAGGATTTACTTGTGTACAACCACACAATACCACAAGTAGTCTAGCCTTAATACATTATTTAGATGGCATTTGGTCGTCTGTGTTGAATGCCAGTGGTTTCAATTTATGAAATTTCAAAAGACAAAAATACTATTAGAATATTGTTCAGCAAAAGAAGTTATGAACTAATATGAAGAAATAATATTTTATGACAAATACAAACTAACCTGAATTGAACTCAAACTAACCTGAATCCTTAATATGTAGCGTGTTCAGAGTTTTGGTTTTTCACTCATCTTTCAATGATTTTTTAAAAATACAGAACAATTATGAAGCTGCTTGTTAAAACTGACTGCAAAGTTTTTTCTTTGTGTTTTCAATAACTGTACTTATTCAACATGAAGTGAAGTAACACACTATATAAAATGAATGAAACTAAAGCATGTTGAGAGCCTATGATTTAGGACCCTAGTCTCTTCGCAGGTCATAGTGAATGGGTACTAAATTTAAATATTAGTTAGCTGTCAAAGTTTTCAAATGAGCACTCCATCCTCTCTGTAGGTGATCTGAGGAAGCACACAACTCCCAATATTAGGTGCTTGGCAGTTTACAGTATACAAAGATTTTTTATTTTTATTTTGATAATGCACTGTAAAATTCTCTACATTAAATACTGTTTTATCATAACACATCCTTCTGTTAAAATAATCTAATAATGTAAAGTGAAACGCCATTGTAATAATAAAGATTAGGATATTTTCCTATTCTAATACAGGATTCGTACTGATCACCTAAATATGTTTTCCTCAAAACCCTAAAATAACCATTGAGAGCAAATAAAGTAATTAGTCAAGTAAATTCCAGAAGTCATGATTTAACATCACCTTTTTTTTTTTCTCTTTTTTTAAACTTAATTTGTTGTGTTTGCCTACACATTTTCTGCATTTTAATTTCTCTGCACTAACATGTTATTTCCACTTTTCCAGAAATTCGTCATCTTGCAATAGTACAAGCAGTTCTAGAAGTAGACCTGTTAAGTTATTCAAGGTGTCTTACAATAATACAATTAATAACAAGCATTATCTTAGACTACCAAACCTTTTCTGGTTTTATCATACCAATCGTTGATCAATTAATTGAATGTTTCTGGGCACATCAATGCTATCAACTGCTACAGTCATTCGCCATGTTTGTGTAAAAAACATCTTGTCCTGGGAAATGGTGATGTTCCTCCCCTGCTAAACAATGAGATCTAATGCTGACATACAAGTCAGCTTAAGGCGAACTCAAGGCATCACCGCCCAGAGGGGCACCTCCCCAGCCCGGACAAGCTCTACACTCCTGACTGGTCTCTTGATGAGTGGCAGTGTAGTGCATATCAGTGTGTAAGGGGAGAAGATATGACAAGGAAGAGAAAAGAAAGATTACTCCTGGTCCCTAGCACCGTTTGTTAGGGTATTGCCCCAATATTTGCCTGGTATTAATCATAGACATCACAGAAAACTACCAATCAGAGCAGCTGCGCACTCAAATTCTTCTCCAGGTAGCACAGAATTCAACCTAGCTACACAGCTAATGACAAAAATCCACCACCTTCGGGACTCAAAAACTAGTACTTCCTTGTCAAAGTTCAAAGACAAAGGTAATGTTGGCTTTGATGTAATGCAGGCAGTGATTCTGGTCTTATTAACATTCTCTCATGTATTGTAACTTTAAATAAAAATAGGGTACTATATACTTAAAAATAGTAAATTTGAAATCGAATATAAAAACTATAAAAGTATAGAGCCATAGAAACTTTTGTGGCTGGATTCACAATTCAAGTTACTTTTCATCACTGAGGATGTCTGCTGTAAATGCAGATGAATCATCTGGGAACAGAATTTCCTATAGATTGTGTTCAGACCGGCCCTGAAAGTAATTTGAATTAGAAAAGAAAAATTAAATGTCTGTCGTTTTATATAGCATAATCACCTCTGCAAACACTCAAGTCAAAAGGATTTTCACCGTGTTGATATTTAAGGTTCAATGAAAAGAAAGCTTAGGCCAATGCTTAAAAATCTAATTATCACTCCCATTACTTCCAACAAGCAAATTTTCAAAAAGTCTGAGTTTAAAAACAATGAGACGTGTCATTCTTACAACCATCCCTTGTTTTATCCGGGGAAAAAGTTTGAAGCATTTTTGGAAAAAAAAAAGTATTATTAATAAATTACATTAATTTCTAGCACCAATTATGCCAAATCTACTAGATTTTTAAAAAATTTCAATGACCTGTTTTAAAGAGCTAGTTTATTATTTAATCCGTTTTTGTTCAAGTTAAAAATCTCTATTTTTGATTTTATAGTTTTGAAATGTTAACTTTTACGTTTTTTATAATAAGTAATTTCAGAAAATAGAGAGTTTGCCATAAATGAGACTAGACCATTTTTTCCCCTGCCCTTTGATACACCTAAGGAGAAAATTTACTTTAAAAACTTGAAGACGTTTTTGAGAAAACAATTGTTTAAAAATTGTCTACATTTCAAGCAAAATTAGGTGTAAACTACTCACGTTTTCAAAAAATTGTACATGACCTTACTTAATGAACAGATTTCATTAAGGAAAAATAATCTCCATTTCAATATTGTAGTTATAAAAAAATGTTTGTACTTTTGCAAGTTTTGTAAAATCCAACTTCAATGAAAATGAAACCTGCACTATTCTCTTAAGCATTCTTCATGCTACCTGAGGACAATGTTTAACCCAAAAATTTGGAGCCTTGTTGAGAAAATGTTCAAAATGTAGTTAAGGCTTCATGTTAAGTATCCCAAAAGTCAAAATATCCATTTCAAACTCGGGCCTCAGGTTCATTTACATTTATTGAGGAACATCCCTTTTGGAGAACATTGTCAGAACGGTTTAGGTGACAGCGTTGACCACAGACAGATGTTTTGAAGTGAATCAATTTTTCAAGATCAAAGACACAAAAAAAACATGGATTGTGATGGTACAATGTGTTGAAGAGGTAACTTCCTACACATAGAAACAAGATTCCTAGTTTTCGTTCAAAATCAGGGCTTAACAATAAAAGATTTTCTGTCAAAAACCTGCCTTTGTCCATTGCGCATGATTACAATACTTTCTCTTCGTCTGAAGTAAGGACAAGAAACCAAAAACGGACAGGTAATGACAATTGCATTATTTGATTTTTCAGCAATGCTATCATTGAATTTACTTAGAGGCAATGGAACTTTTAATCAAGTATGTAAAAATGTGTTTATTATCATATTTTTTAAAGATGACTTGATTGAAGAACAGAATAACTGAAAATATGTACTCTATTATGTTTTCTGTACATTGAGTAAGTTCCATCTGAGAAAATGCATCATATCAGTTGTTATTAACGAAGAAATAACCAAAGAATATAGTAAACAATAAAATGCTAAATACCGTCAGAAAAGAGGTCTGTACTTCATGTTAAAGAAAACTTTTTGCATCATAACAATGTAACTTCGCATAAGAATTGAATCTCTCAGTGAAGAAGTTTTTTGTATGGCATATTTTCCCTATTTAGAATATTACCTGGACCTTGCTCTCACAGTCAGCTTTGTTTTTGATCCTCAGATAAACAATTCAAGAACATGCTGGTTTCATTACTTTGAGAATGTGTTGACTGAAGGAACATCCTCAACAAATCTACAAGTCTACTAGAAACAGAATATGTTGTGTAATGTTAATATAAATTATTGAAACAAATGGGAATATTTTCTGTTCTAATTTCTTTTGAGTTGAAATTTGTTTACGAATTATCTTGTGCAGTTTTATCTTGGAATTTCATCATGTATACATTTATTTTTGCCTCAATATATCCGGTTTTGATAGCTTTCTTATTATTGACAATACATAATTTTTATCTAAGCCTTTTCTGCAGAAAAAAATTGATGGTGATTTCTCTCTATTCATCCCCACAGAGGACATGGATAGTACATAAATACCCAGTTTCATTTCAGCAATAAAACCACCTCACAAAAGTGTATAAATCAAAATAATTCATTATTTCACAATTTCTCATTTATAATAAAATAATATGCTTTACCTGGTTTACAGCAGGTTTCACTCCATAATCATTACTTAGTAGCTTTTTCAGATGGTCAACAGTGTAGTTTGATACACCTATAGCATGTACAATATTTTTCTGGTACAGCTTTGTTAAAGCCGCCCACACTCCACTTCGTAAGGTAGCATTAATAGAATCTGTACCAGGCACGCCTGCAGCACCCGGCCAATGAATCAAATACAAATCCAAATATGAAGTGCCCAGCTTGGTACATGATGTCATAACAGCTTTCTCAACTTTGTCATGACGTAGATCTGAGGGAGCTACAAGAAACAGGAAAAAATATTTATTTTGGATAACAATGAAATTTTCAACAAGTCTTCAAAAAATTAGTAACAAAGATTCATAATTCAGACTGACATTCCCAAACAAATTCAAAATATTAAATTTGCAGATTGTTTTTAGTAATTTATACCCCTTAAGAACAAAAACACCTAAAGAATTCAAGGAGTACATAATGATAACCTACACTTCCCACATCTATAAAAAAGTTCTTAGAATTACTAAAAATCAAACGTTATTCTTCTCAAGCATTTTCATGGAACTTCAATAAGTGTGTAGATACCAGTAAGGACTATACAAGTTACAATTATGGAGAACTATCTGGGTTTACAGGCATTTCATTTTTCCTTTGGCCTCCAAAACAATGACCATTATTATTGTGACATTACAGACTTCTCAACTATGATGCAATACCAGTCATTAAAAAATTGTGATCAATTTTTTGGTTATTTATTGATATATTTAAAAAGAGAGAACATTTACATTTGAAATAATGTGTGTGCTGCAATATCTTGAAACAAAAAATGAACCATTTTCATTCTTAACTAATATTAAATTTTTAGAAAAAATTTACATTTTTTTCTAAATTTTATCAGCTTCCCTAAGCATTCTTATTCATCATTCTAATTCAAAAAATATTGAAATATTAATAAAAGTGGAGAGAAATATTCTCATATACTCTATTAAATTACAATAGATATGAAATTTATTTAAAATGCAGTTTATTTTCTTAAATCATATTTTAAAACCTAAAAATATACTACAAAATAGTATTTTTTTATATTTACATCAAAATAAGCCTGTTAATACTGAAAAATTTGGATGTTTGGTAACATTATTTAAATGACACTGCAATTACTCTTTAGCAACACTAATCAAAATCAATTTAATGATATGTATAAATTAGTAGTTTTATTTTCATTCTTCACCAATTTTACATGTAAAAAATAATATCTTCTCAATATTGCATCAAACTACAACATTAAATGATTCTGGAAAATCCCAAACAGTTAAAACATTTGTTAATTATTATAGTTTTTCTCAATGCAACATTTTCAATTGAATTCATGTGAAAATGGTATCACATTAGCACTCTTTTAATTTTAATTATTGAGTTTTAATGCATTAGTTACCAGAATGTAAGAAAAATTTGTATTTTAAGTATTACAAAATCAACAATATTAGTGAATCAAACTTGATTTTTCTCTTATTAAAATTAGTTTCACCAAAATGTTGGTATTTATGACTGAGCATAACAATTATCATCAGGGAGTGTTATCACAATGGAGATACAAAACAATTTCCAAACAAAGTAAGTTAGAGAAATGTCTTAATGAAATAAGTCAAAACACAATATTTACTTTTGTACTTTATTTATGTGGCACTTATACACATTCTGTCTTAATATTAGATAACACATTAAAATTATTTTCAAAATATTTCTTTTTATATCATTCAAGTTTTAGCAAGTCTTAAAAGCAAGGCAAAAACACTTATTTGTAAAACAATTTTTAATTCAAATAGGTAAAAGCAATATAAATATTTTATTAATTACTATATTTAATAATCCAATTGAAATGTTTCAAATTTTGATATAAGACTAAATAAAAAAATAATACATTCATACAATCAAAATGTTTAAAACCGTGTTTCCAAGGAACAAAGATTATTCCAATAGCATAAAGGAAAAAATTTCCTAATATTATCATTCCTTATTATCTTAGCTGCATTATTCAGCTTCTTTTCATCTCTTAAAAATTAATTTCCTCAGTAATAAAAATTAATTTTTTTTACTGAGGAGTATTTTTTTACTCTTGACATAAAAATGTTGGGTATGAATCGTTATAGAAGCATCCATATAAAATATTTTCATTCAAATTACATTTGAGAAATAGTAAATTACAGAAGAAGAAAAAAACTTAAGTAATTTTTTAATTAAAAGTAAAAATATCAGGAGTAAACCAGTTATGAACCTGTGAACCAATTCATTCTAAGAAGTGAAGTTATAAAAAAAACTAAACACTACGTAATTGTGATATCAAATTTTAGATCTCTGGCAAATATATTATGAAATATATACAAATAATTTTTTTTATCATTAACTTATCAGGGAAATCCCATATTTCAATCAATGAGGATTAAAACAAAAAAATCTCGAGTTTTAATAGTTGTCATATGGTTTAAATTAAACATTTAACGAATCTCTATCTTGCATATGTAAACAGACAGAGTTGTCATGTAATATTTAACTTTGGCCCAAAAACATTCATTTAAATTAACAATGTCAAAAACTTACACAATTTGCTTGTAATGAAGATATCTTCTCGTTTCAAATTAAACTTGGGTAGCAATTCTGCCAGAGCTTTGCCTATATCTTCTTCATTGTTATAAACAGCTGCTGTATCTGTAATAAAATCACTACAAAATCCTACTTGTAAAATGTTTCAAAGGCAATAAGTACAGTATGGGTATACTTCATAATTGAAATGACAAGAGGAAGTGTCAATGGGCAAATAATTACTTTATAAAACAATAGATTCAATATATTACAGTTCAACCTAACAAATTTAGTAGTAATATTCCATAAACTTTTAACATAATAAATTGATAATTACCTATTAATCTGTATCCTGTTTTCAGGGCAGCTTCAATACATCTATATATGTTATTCCCACCAGTCACTCTGAATGTTCCCACTAGAAACAAGGAATATACCAAAGCATACCAGCATTTTAATACCACTCTCAAATCACTGCCACAAACATCAACATAGATCCGATTGAAGGTCAAATATTGAAAAATACGGTCTTAATTTAATAACTTTACATGTCTATTAATAGTTTAATCGATTACATTAGCAATGTAAAAACACAGCTCACATCCAACTATGGGCATTTGCTTTCCATTATTAAGTTCCACTGTAGTCTCGACGGGTAAAGAGCGTGCCGCGAGTATGTTCACGCTGAAAAATACAATAACCCCAAAACATCAGTTCGAATCCGATGGAGTAAACAAAAGGCAGATCGATTGAATGGCGCCATAAGCATATACCTCATGATTGACCTACGGCACTCGTCTTTTCGAAGTAATTTATGTAAATAAAGTAATCACATCACTTTCGACAACATGAAAAGGACAAAGAAGCTTTCCTTCCAAGCATTTCAAGGATTAATACAAACAGCAAAACAATAACCTCATTTTCTCACTACTACTTGAGTTAGTTGTAAACTAAAGATGATACATATCAACAAAAAACTAAGTTATTTATAAAAACATATCAAAATAAATTGAATATTTATATTATTTTATAAATTGAATACATGGTTCATAGTTTCTCAAGGACCAGAAACATATATATATTATCTTGACTTACTTTCCAGGCCTGCTGGAGGTAACTTCAAATGCATTCCTTTTGCTGTACAAAAAGTTTGGCGTTAAACATCTAAAATAACGAAGATTGTGGAAAATCATTGTGAATTTAATATAACTAATATCAAGAAAAACAAAATACTGTATATTTATCACAGCAACAGTCAACAATACGCGTTGTCGTTCGCATTCTTTTTAACTCGAGTCTGACGAACAACTAGAACATATGAATAGTTTGCCCGAAGGGCTCGAGTCAGAAAGATGCTAAAACATCAGTTACTTCTATCTTCGCTAGCTTCTACTACACTGTTTCCCCTGGCACATATGCATCGCTCGTGCGGCGAAACCACATAAGGGTGACATATTAACGACACTTAAATAAACACTGAAACAAATGCAGTAATTATGTTTTCCATTACGTCATAATCAGGAAAGGCAAGCGAAGCGGAAATACCTTCTGCTTGACACATTTCGCTCCCTCATCCATATAAACACACACACACACACACACACACACACACACACACGTGAACTCGCACTCTATCACACTCGATGTTCTTGCTTTCTTAAGTATGAAATTCAAAAGTGTATAAAAGGGTATTCATTAAATTACATTGTTCGGTTAAATAAATAATGTGTATTTCAAAATTTAATTTGTGAATGCAAAATTATAATGATGTGTTAGATTTAATCGAAAAAAAGAATCACTTGAATACGGATATTCCTGTTACAGCAGTACTACTATGGCTCAACATAGCCATTTCGTGTGTGTAACGAATACACAGTATACTCTTTCTTAACTTCGTTTCAAATCTTCGAACAGTTTAAATCCGCATACATTCTATGTATTCAAATCAATGTAAACGAAGTATTGCCTTCCAAATAGGCACGGGAATAACATTAGGAACTAATAGCACTTGATATGGAAAGTACATTTCAATTACTAATAAACATCACATTAGTCTTTAAAATATTTAAATACATTATTTCATCCGTTTAAAAGTAATTATATTTGAGAATATTGGTTTAGCGATGTTGCCCTTGTAGCGTAGTTGTCGTTGGCACTTGAAATAATTAAAGGCGTTGTCATTGCCAACAATATTGTTGACAATGACAACGCCTTTAATTGTTATATGTGAGAAGTTGCGACAAAAGTCAGCAATACGCCCTTGGGCCTTAGATTCAAATTTGTGCATTTTAAAAGTATATTTTTTCCAATATGATTTCATAGTCCTAAATGGTGTTGGCAACTCCAGCTATCATGCAAAGTTTAACAACAGACGGTGACGCCAAGAACCTCCTCCCCAACAACCCCTCACGGATCCAACTTTAACACTGTTTGCACGTTGCTTGAATTTATTGTGTATAATAAACCTATTGAATTCGTCCAACAGAAATGTAACAAAACAATTCCTATACTTTGACAAGACACTGATTTATGTAATAACTTACTAAAATTAACTTTTAGTGTCCTAAAATACTTGAAATTTCATGTACTACAGTTTTTGTGTATAGTTATTTTGTCGTTCATTCTGATCTCAGCCCGGTTTAACGAGCGAAGCAATACTTTTCTTTTAATAAAATGGAAATACAAATATCGAAAATGTACAATGTAATGTCGAATGTGTAACAAGCGGAAGTTTTGAAGGAGGTGTGAAATTTATACTTAAAATTTCATTCAGGTCTCATTTCAACATTATTCTTTAATCCAGGTTATGTTTTGGAAAAGTTGAAAATTTGTAAATAAGTTTAATTTGTGGGATGAAACATTTTCACATAAAACTATTGGCAAATTTTTCCTCGGAAATATATTTACGCCATGAAGTTAAAATTCTCATGAAATACGAAAAGAAATGTTAAAACACTCATAAGAAAGAAAAAAATCCTGCAACGATGGGTTCCCAAATGTAGATAACTTTCTTCTCAGTTTCCCCTATATTTCTTGCTTTCTTATTTTCACATTAAAAATTGTAATTTGAGAGTTGAACGAAGTTGTAGACGTACCTCTCTGCTCGTGTGTATACATTTACCCTATTGTTTTCAATTTTCAACGTTTCAATGCGAAGGCAAGTAGGTTCTCCCGATTCTTTGTGATCCTTCGCTTGATGTTCGAGGATATTGCTTTCGTGACCTTCATCTCACTTGTTCATAGAACGCATGCATTCACGTCAGCCTGTTCGTTTCTTCCGTGAGAAGTTTTGCTTCATGAGTGCACGTGGTTGCTCTGCAACGCTGAATATCGATTGCCTTCCAGGTACATTCAGGTAGCACGGCCTGGTACTAGAATGAACGTATCGACCTGCCCGCACAGCCTACCGGACGCACTCTTCGGCGGGGGCGGGAAGGGGGGTGGGGGCGGAGAGGAACTGACATGCGGGCACCCTCGACTCGCGACCCCTTCACTTCGTTACGGCCGCTCCAAGAGTCCATGTTTTCTTTTATCGACGACATTTTAAACAAGTACGCAGGAGAGGAGCTTGACTTTGAACTCAACTTGAGAGCACTGTAAGTACGCACTTTTTTAACAAGCGGAAGTTTTGTTCACGTGACGCTGAGAATTAGTATTCTTACGACATAAGACTGTATTGATGGATTTTAATTACACCACTATATAACGTTTTATAGTCTGGGTGTAGTGAATTACGCGATTTTTTGTGAATAAAATATATGATGAAGCAGAATGCGAGTAGATGCTGTACATGTGCGGAACTAATTTTTGTGGCGCAACAACCTCAGTTGGCGCGTTCGATTTGAATGCGCTAGAAAGACGCACGTAACAATCATATTGACTCTCATTACCCTGATACACTTGAATGTAAGTTTTGCTACAATAAGAGAAAATATCCATGTCAAGAAATGCAAAGTAACATACATGAAATAACCCTGAGGTCGCGATTATTTCCTAAAACTTTTAAAGTTACTGAATGAGACGTCACTCGCCTCGAATACATCACAGAGTGGTCCCGAGAACCGGTTGGCCAATCCAGCGATTTAAAAATTTTGGTTCATTATTCTTTCAGTGTAGGATATATTTTTCAGTTCATCTGTTACCCAATGATGCCTAAATCTGTATGAACAGTGTTGCTTAAATCAATTAACAATTAAATAAGTAGGTTGATCATCATTTATAAGTGACATTCACGCTCTACTCTAAAAAAACTTTAATAATAGTTTTTGAACATTTTCAAATATCCACATGAATACAAATGATTGAATTTTGCTGATGACTGTTGTAATGAATATGAGAATACTATTTTGACACAACAATTTAACTTCTCCCTCAAAAAATTATCAATGAAAGTTAAACTTGGAAAACAAAAGTAAGCACGTTTAAACTCCTAGAAACCTATCTAAGAATATACCACCAGGTAAAGAACAAGGAATATAAGATCTAAATATTCTTGGCTGCGAGCGATTATGGAATTAACTTGATCAATTAGTTCGTCATAGTCATCATCAATAATTTTTCTTCTGAAACGAAATTAATCCAGTAACATATTGCTGAGTCGAGGTCAAGTGACCTGGCAACTTTGAGCATTAAAAACAATCCATTTATTTTCTTAAAAGTGGCTGTAATTTTGATCTTTATCTTTTGCTCATTTGACTCACCAAAATTGTACTTTGTTTATAATGACCGCCGGGATACTGGGAGAACCAGTCAGGTCCTGCATTTTTAAATCGTTAGTTTTGATCTTTACAGTTTTAGTTATTTTAGGGTAACTTAACACATTCCCAGTGCGACTAGAGAAACGCGCACAAGGTATGTAGAATTTTTGTGCCAATCAATATTCGTGTTTATGAAAAGCACTTGTGCTGTGCCTGTAAAATAAGAGTAAAGCAAAGACTTATTGTGGGAGAATGTTATAACACAGAATGATTTAGAAATTTCGCATTTTAATCTGTATGTTTAAATAACCATTATATTAAACAAGACAATTTTGATTTATTGTAAAATAAGTAAAATTACATTGATACATTATAATTGCTATATGTTAATAATAATAATATTAAGAATATTAATTTTTATGATTTTCACAACTTTATAATAGGATGATAGGTTACATAAATTCCCATAACCTTTCGGCAGGCGTAGAACCAGGAACTGCCAAAAAACGAGAAGACACACGGCGGACACAAGTGCTTTTTTAATAGTATTTTATTCAATTACGAAAGTTTATAATATTAAGCTTTACTGCGTGAGTACGTTTTGAAAACAAGCGACGTTAGGAGCGAGTTTTTTAATTTGTTCGAATGTAATAAAGCGGAATTGTAAGCGAGTCGCATATGCCACTTTTATGTATAAAAGTATCATAATTTTTTGAGAGAATGAAACTTAATTTTGCGAACAATGTTCTTGTGACGTCTCGGACATTTGACATCTGCGCGAGAAAACGTCCTCTGTTCCGCTAGCCACTCCCTATCATTCTCGCGCTGCGATTGGCTGAATGTGAGATGACTAAACCTAGGATTTTAGAACAAATTACCATTTTGTTCCTTTAGGATGTTGCGGAAAATAATTGATGTTCACGATTCATGAAAGAAAAAAAAGATTTACTGAAAGCACCTAATAGTGCTTAAAACGTCCTTAAAGGGCGGTTCATGCCTATAATATATTTTTGCCTAAAACAAATAATTTTGAAGAAATGACATATTTTAATTAGGCTACTAATTTTTGAAATTTATTTTATAGAAATACAAATACTTTCCCGAATTTCCTGAAACGCAATATTATCTGATCGAATTTGCAATAGACTATGCACTGAAATATCTCACTCAACACACCAAATATAGAGTTCTGCAAGTCAACATAAAAAGGAAATTTCACGCACGTCTCCGATGAGCATGCACTTCTTAGGGAATTGCACCCATTCCTGGTGCAGCTGCGCAGTTGACAAGGTTGTTGTTGTTTTTTAAGTTTATGTTTGCTCCTATAAATCTATGTCAGTATAAAGGTCATTTTCAGCTTTCAAACTGATTTTAACAGGTAAAAGACACAGCCTTACTCTAAAAAATTTGGAGAAAATATCGAAATGAATCAATAATTTTTCCTTATTTTTTAATAATTTACTTTAAACTATTTACTGTAAACTATATTTTATTACATCATATTGAGCCTACCATTGAAGTAAATATTAATTCCTTTGATAATATTTACAATTTTGCAATATTTTTAATTTAATAGAGTGGCTAGCTCTGGTTTTAATTTCTGGGCGTCAGCATACTCACGCTTCTCAGGGTACTGTACTGAAAATACCGCTCGTGCAAGTATTCGGCTGGAAAACAATTTAATTATCGTTAGGAAGTGTTTGTCACTACTGTTACTGATAAATTAAACAATTTACAAATTTTGTTTATGAATTGTCAGCAACAGTAAGTGTCGGCTGCCACAATTAATTTATTTCCTATTTCTTTTTAATTAATTTTGCCGTTCAACAATATATCTTTATATTCCTTTACTGTTTCTGTTTGATGGCCATGGAATTTCTACAAACAAAACACACATAACAATTCTTTCTGAATCTTAATATTAACTTAATATCTAAACATAACTTGGCCTTGATATAATATTTTCATTAATTACTTATTGCCTCTATTACTAATTGCCTAAACTTCCCTTTTGAAGAATTTGCAGCAATCTTGGCGTTGTCAATGACATTAGCGACTGTTCCATACTTCCACCTGGGGCTCTTCTTACGTCCACACTGAATGTCAAATAATAATCAAATTCTGTCTTTTCTCCGATAAATCGCATTTAAATTACTTCCTTATTCTCTCATTACACGCGGACCACATGTCGATTTCCTTTCTCTTCGGATTACTTACAAAAATATTTAAATTTATTCCCTGACGGCCATCAATGCCTCCTCTACCAAATCCAGCATAGTTCTGACTAATCACAAATATTACTACACAATGTGACGGCCATCGATCCTCACCCTATCAAATCTGACATCATTCTGACTAAAACTGTTGGCTTACACCTTCTACTGGCCTAACCGGTTCACTTGTTTCATTGTTATATTCCTTCCTCGATGCGCTCTTGTCGCACCGTAACCAAGCATCAAGCGTGTATCAACAATGTCCTATAATATTTATTTGCTTTATTTTTTTAAATCCTAAAAATGCCAGAATTTACTTAATTCAGTTAATATTTGGATTTTCTGACACCTCATACTCTCAGTGTCTCATTTTCATTTGCGTCATTGCGCAGTACCTTTTATTTCGCCAGCTATGACAGTAAAGTTTTGCTTATAAACGCCAAAAATCTCTTTAGTTATTTTGCCTTGCCTCAATAATATTGATTATATATTATACTGCTAATTATGAAAGAATAAAATAATGTGCTTGTAGTCTCTCTCATAACTGTAAAAGTGCCTTACTTTCCTGCGTAATAAAAAGTGCCTAATTTAATCCTTTTTACCTTGTTTTAGATGCTAGTCACATAACTTTTCTGTCTAATGTTGTTTTGCTTGGTATTATCATATTCTAACCGATTCTAAGTGCCTAAAACGTCACTTTTTGTGCCTAATTTCATAATTTTTAACCTACTTTAAATGCCTAAATCATCACTTTTTCAAGCCTAAAATTTCGAAGTTAGTGATGACGCAATCATTAGTGCAGTAAAATGCTAATACGTCATTATTTGTGCCACAAAATGCCCTTTTATGAACTATTTCTTGCGACAGAAAAGGTCATATATAATGCTGATATATAAAAAAAATCATTTATTTCACTGGATCCAGCCTGCATATTGGTAACATTAAAAAAAATTATATTACTTAAACTCGTGAAACCTTGCAAATGTAAAAGAAAAAAATAATAAAAATTCATGATTATACGGGGGGAGGGGAAATCGCACTCGTAAGGATGAGTATGCATTGATTTCAGGCGCGTTAACTACTACGTCACCAGTTCTGTAAGTGTAGTACA
Organism: Gryllus bimaculatus; assembly: GCA_017312745.1. Taxonomy (NCBI): domain Eukaryota; kingdom Metazoa; phylum Arthropoda; class Insecta; order Orthoptera; family Gryllidae; genus Gryllus; species Gryllus bimaculatus. The sequence continues at coordinate 5,697,637 of BOPP01000063.1, forward strand.
TGTTATATTCTGAGAGATGGCGGAATTTCTTCCCTAAAACATCGGATCCGACGCCTATCTTCACATTGGTTTGCGTTTTTTCTCTTTGAGGTATCTTCCCCAGCGGGGCACAGCCTCAGCCCCAGCCGGAAGAAACTCTCTCCCAATTGGTATTCTGACATCCGAAGTATAGTAGACTATGTAAGTGTAAGGGCCTGAGTGTCATTTCTTGCAAACACAAAGTGAAATTCTTTTATAAAGATGGAAGGAGGTCCGATTTTCACTGTTAACTCTGAATTTTCAAAAATTGCGAAATTTTTTCGACTCCATCGTTCAACTACATTACCGAAGAGAGATTTTGTCTCCAACTGAAATTTCTTCTCCTCAATTAATTCTTTAATAAATTTAATGTACACTTTTTGAAAATATTAGTCGATTTCACGGTCTATTGAGTATAAAACATAAGTAATATTAAAAACCAGATTTTCTCAGAAACGGATTCAATGTTTACTTTCTTGCACTTAGTAACGTAAGAAGAGAAAGTATTGTAATCGCGTGCCGGAAAACGAAGAATTTTCGACCGAAAAACTCTTATTGACGGGCCCTGGTAACGAAAAAGTAGATAAATCCAATTGCTAAATATAGAAAACAAATTCCTCTAACACGTGGTGTAACCAGAATCCATGTTTTGTGCTTTCATCACACCGAAAAATCGACTGATGACAAAACGTTTGTCTATTTGTTAGTCAGACTGTCCGTCCGTCTGTCCGACCGCCTGTCCGTGCGTCCGTCCGTCCGTCCGTCTGTCCGTCCGTCTGTTCGTCCGTCCGTCCGTCTGTCCGTCCGTCTGTCCGTCCGTCTGTCCGTCCGTCCGTCTGTTCGTTCGTCTGTCCGTCCGTCTGACTGTCCGTCCGTCCGTCTGTCCGTCCGTCCGTCTGTTCGTTCGTCCGTCTGTCGTCTGTCTGTCGTCCGTTCTGTCTGTCCGTCCGTCTGTCTGTCCGTCCGTCTGTCCGTCCGTCTGTCCGTCCGTCTGTCCGTCCGTCTACTGTGCACAACGCAAGCGCATAAACCGTTCACCAGATTTTATTCAAAATTGATATTCCCCAATCCTTCTGGCCCATTTCGCGGCCTCTGGGATTCGAAACCGATATTGTAATTGGAGGTGGAGTACTTTGCATGAAGCATTCCGGACATTTCTCCATCATTATGGACACAATTTTCAAAAAAAAATTGCTCCAATTTTTTTTATTAATAGAGCAAAGCACTAGGGTGAATAGTGCAAAGCACGTTTAAGAAAATGGTGCAGGTTTAATGTTCATTAAAATCCCTGATTTTTTTAAAATTGCAACAAAAAAAACCTACAATTGAAGTTAGAGATGTTTGTCTCAGACAAAGTATTCTATACAAAATTAGCTCTTTGAAAAAGTCAAATACAATTTTTGAAAAAATAGTATTATTGCGTATTTTGCGCTTGAAATTTTTCATTTTTTCTCAAAAACCGCTTCAAATATTTTTTAAAAATTTTCTAAACTAATTTAATAAAGGGCGATAAAATATGGTGCTAGTCCTATTTTCGGACATTGCTCGGTTATTTGAAAATGTTTTAGCTACAAAATTGTAGATAGAGGTTCAGGCAAAGTCTCTTACAAAAATAAGCTCTTTAATAAAGGACCTGTATAATCTTTGGGAAAACTAGTAGTTTATGCGTAATATGCTCATGAAAGTATTGCAATTTTTTCCTCAAAAACTGCTCCAAATTTATTCTTTAAATTTTCTCTACATGAGTAATAAGAGAGGGTAAAAATTATGATGCTAGTCCCATTTTGAGTAGTGCTCATTTTTTTTAAAAGGAAAAAAATCAAAAGATCAAAAAATCAAAATCAAAAAATAAATTTAAAGATTTCAGTTTCAAGAAAAGATATCATCAAAAGCATAATGTCTATGTTTAATAATAGTATTGCAGGAGAGCGTACACAATATTTGAAGCATTTGCAATTTTCGAAAATTCAATTATGTTAACTGGACCTATACTATTTTTACGAAAATAATTTGGTCTATTCTAGTAAACAATAAACAGTAAACAACAAAATGTGTCCTCTTGAGTCAATTTTGTGAAAATTATGAAAATTCGTTGACAATGCGCAAAAAGGTACACCCAAAATTAAAAGATTAATTTCGACTTTGTCAAGTCAGATCATTTAGAGTATGTTAATTTTGGAGAATTATGTTCTAGGTGCCAACGAAAACAACAGGACAGACAAAAAATGACAAGCTCTAAGCCTCTTGACAAGTGTGGTAGTGTAGTGCACGTGATTGGTCTGGTATTGATCGGAGAAACCACGAAAACTACCGATAAGAGTAGCCGGCCACAAGAAGTCTCCTCCAGACAGTAGCTGAATTCAACCTAGCTGTCTAGCTGGTGCCGAAAATTCTACCTCCATCGGGACTCAAACCCTAGGACCTCCCGGTCAGAGGCACTGCAGTGATATCAGCTGATGCCCTAAGCCTCCCTTGCTTATTTTTTAATAAATATTGAAATCGGTTGAGCCGTCGAGGAAGAGTTAGTCGTTACTTTCATTTTTTAAATGAAAATTAAAGTAGATTGTCACACATTTTAAGCCGACAATGAAAATGATGCACAAAGATACTTTGTTGGGCCACGATCTTTGTCAAAAATTATTGAAATCAATTGAGTCGTCTTGAAAGAGTTGACATGTTACCTTGATTTGTATTTTATATATATATATATATATTATATACTATAATACTATATATATATATATATATATATATATCCAACATTGTATTTTTCTTGTTTCCAAATGTTTAATCTTCAGTAAAGAACAGAGGAATGCTAATTTGATTAACAACTAATCGGGAAAAATAGGTTCTGGCAGGGGCAACGCAAACTCCCAGAATTACTACAAGAATGGCTGACGGTTTGCATACCCTTTGGAGATCAGGCGAACTACTTTTAATTTCATGCGTGATTACCGCGGATTACGTTGATAGCAGATCATCGAAGTGACATGAAATCTGTACGGCCAAGCTATCTCTCAAAAAATATTAAGAAATTAAATCTAGCGGTGCTATAAAAGTTGCACTATTTACTTCACAAAAGTACAAAAGTACTTCCTCGCATTATTTTGCGATTTTGAAAATTCAGAGAGCTTAACGAAAACTGCTCGTGCGCCATTTTTATAAGGGAGAAAAAATTAAGGAGAAATTTGGAATCTTTTTTGGATTTTTTTTAAAGTCCCCTTTATTTCACGCAAAATTGCGCTAAAGACCACCCTCATTTTGAAAAAATTGTGCATGTCCCTTTTAAATATATAATTTAGAAGAAAATATTTCATTATGAAAATATATCTTCAATATTGTAGAGTTGTAGGAAGACGCCGAAAATTTTCAATTTTTCGACAAATTTCAATTTTTGAAAGCTCAGAAAATTTAGCGACACTCGGACTTGTGCGTTCTCATAAGCGTACTTTTTCGTTCTATCCTAGAAATTTTACCTCAATATCCTATCTTTTTTTGAGCTGTGATCCTTCATAAGAGAACAGGCACGTCTATGGTGCACGTCTCATATTTGTTAAAAACCCTGATTGTTTCAAAATTTCAAAAAGTTCATAATTTGTTTCGGAGTCTTCGTACAACTAAAACATTAAAGATAATGACTTTTGCATTTAATGAAATCTGTCCCTCAAAAATATATTTTGAAATAAGGTCTTGCATAGTTTTTAGAAAATTTGAGTACTTTTAGCGTAATTTTGCGTGAAAATATAGAGGAGACAGGACGCTGTTTTAGCACCACTAGTTGTTACTTTCTCGCTACCGCGAACACGGAATTATTACATGACTCTGACAACGAAAAAGTGGATAAAGGTTTTGTGTAATTTAGAGAAAAAATCCTCTAACACGTGGCGTTTACAGAATCCATGTTTTTGGGTCCTTGTCACTGAAAAATCGATTGACGGCCAAACGTCTGTCCGTCTGTGCGTGAACAAAGCAAGAGACTAAACCGTTCAGCCTATTTTCTTTAAAATGTAGATTCCTCAATAGATCTAGCCCGATGTTACGGCCCCTTGAATTTGAAATAGATGTTTCAATTTTGAGGGATACTTTACATAAACCCTCTTTAAATTTTTCAAAATTTAAAAAAAAATGGCTCCAACAGTTTTGATTAAATTTTGTTATTGGATAGCGTAAAGGACGTTTATGACAATGGCGTAGGCCTCATGTTCGTTGAAAACTCTAAGTTATCGAACATGGCAAAAGTTCAAATTTTTTGGGATCTTCCTACAACTACAATTATGAAGATAAAAACTTTCTTGTTAATGAAATGTGTTCATCAAAACAAAAATGAAGATAATATCATGTTGAAATTTTCGAAAACATGAGTATTTTGTGTAAAAATTTGTGAGACATACGCAATTTTTGTCTTTGAACATTTTTTTTCTTAAAAACAGCAAACATTTTTTGTTTAAATTTGCACCGTAGATAGTGTAAAGGACGCTTAAGAGAATAGTGCAGGTCTCATGTTCATTAAAATGCCTGATTTTTCGGAAAAATTAAAAAAAAATTTGGCGTCTTCCTACAACTACAATTGTGAAGACACAATTTATTTCTTAATGAAATGTACTCATCAAAAACAGATCTTCAAATTGGATCATGTTGAGTTTTTTCGAAAATAAAATTATTTTTATCGTAATTTGGCGGCCATTGTCGCCCGCTCCGAATTTACTGTGCTTCGTGAACGTAAAATTAATAGTGATGCCAGGCAGTTGAATGCTAAGTAGAATTTGTATATTATATCCTATTTCTGTGTTCGTTTCTTATTTGGAGCTTCTGTTATACATTTTAAAATTAATCTTTTAAATATTATTTAAGATCTATTTTAAATTGCGTCCTTTTATTGGGTTACATGTGAAAACGAATAGATGAATTCACTTTGCTTACTAAGACGTGGGAATGAAGAGTAGTGCATGTAAAAACCGAGTAATGGAAGAATATAAAAATATATTTAATTAAATTTTCTATCAATTTTCGTTTTCTTGCTAGTGGTATCAACAATGCTAATTGGCAAAATGTGTCCCAGACGAAATGTGAATTCCATCCCAACAATTCCATGCGGTCATTGCTGCTTGTTGCCACAGATTTTCAGAAATTATTTAGAAAAAATTGTTTTTGTATTGTTGCGTACACCCAAACGCCGAGAGCTGGCTAGCCAACCGCCTACCACCACCGTGAGATTAGAGAGTCCACATTATTTTGAGAATTAACAATTAATGATAACTACGTATCTATTTTTGAATACTTGGACGAACTTTCCAGACGAGCTCTAATTTTTTATTATTTATATTGTCAATTTCAAAAATTGTTTTTCGAATTCCTGAAGGTAGTAATGACGTAGTAAGAAAATATATTTTGTGAAATTTTCATCGCGAAATACTATATCCTGAAATACTACGTCTGCAAAAGTATCCTTAAATGAATTTATTACATACTGATTCAATTATTTGCAAAAAACATTTTTTTGTTATTATACCGATAATCTATTACAATAATGTAAAATAATTAACAGAGATCCAAATCCATTAGATTTCGTTTAAAATCTAGCGAATGAAGTGTTTTGTTATGTTTCAGCCTACTTCATTCAACATTATTTTTGTCCTTTGAAAAGGATGGTTCTCGTATGTCTCCTTTAAGGAAATACTGATGTCTGCAAAAAATATATTTGTACTTTTTCTCTCACCTTCTCTATTTCTTTTTGCATCATTATAAAAAAGGAAGCATGTAAAGAAATTTAATAATTATTTATTTAAGGCATTGATAAATGGAGAAATATTATAGCAGGAAGAAGTTTCAAAAATTTAAGTTTTAATAATTCTTTGTTAGTGTACGTTTTGTCTAGAGATACGAGACGTTCCAGAAAATCCAAGTATGAAGTCAATATTCTCCGGAAACGTCCTGTTTCACATTCCTTCTTCAAAGACGTATCGCCGTTCGACTGAGATCGATTCGTTTTAATCGGTATCTTGTTAACTAAAGTATCTTCTCGAATCCATGTGCAAGAACACTCATACACAGTTTTTGAAAATAGTTTTATCAAGCATGTCAATATTATCTTCAGTAATTAGAAGTTGTTAATTATAAAATTGTGCAAAATATTCGCACTACCAAACCAGTGGAATGTGAAATTCAATGTGACAATTAGCATATTGGCGTAGACGTAAATGTACGTAATTTCAATATAAGAACTAAGAAGTGTAGTAAGTAACATGAGTTTAAATATTAGTATTAAATATATGTATCTATATGCATATTATATGCATTTATTATTATTATTATTATTATTATTATTATTATTATTAAGAATTTAGCGACAGTATTTTTTGTTTCACGTACAACTTGTTTTTTCTTACCTTCGCATACTTTGCCTCTAAAGAGGATTATGTGAGAACGTATTCAGTTAATCATTTTCGTTCTAATTTCACGAATATAGCAGAAGTAAAGGAATTAAAATATTCAGTAGTTTAGAAGAACTTTCTAATTTGAAATATGGTTTAAAGTGACATGTATTCAATAAGCACTTTTTTGTGCAAATAACTTTGAGAGGGAATTTGTTCAAAAGTATTTCAAGGAAATAAACCTCTATATACGATTGATAAAAATATTTTTTTTTATATTTAGTTCTTGAAATTGGCCGTATTTGTCTGAAAAATTGCCCGAGTAGGCGGGCGGCTGAAAAACGCCAGGCCAGGCCTGGGCCTTCCCGTCCGCCGGCTACCCTCGCCCCGGCCGCGGTGTCGGCCGCGCTCGGGGCGGGCGCGGGGCAGGGAAGGGCCGGGAAGGGCCGGGCAGGGGCGCGGGGCGAGGCGGAGCGCGCGCGAGGGGATCGAGCGGGCCGGGGCGGGGAAGCAGGCGCGGGGGCGGGGGAGTGGGCGGGGTCGAGGCGGCGGGGGAGCCGGACGTGGATGCGTGCGGAGGCGCGGACGCCGGGCGGTGTCGATGGCTGCGTGACAGCTCAACTCCTCTCCGCCGAGGCGGCGCCAGGAGCAGCAGCTGCACCAGCAGCAGCGGCGGCGGCGCCCCAGACCGCCCCCCCGGCGCGGCGGCGCCGCCTCCCGCGCCGCCCGCTCCGCCTGCCCACGCCACCGCCCGACCCCGCAGACTCCGCCACGCCCATCGCCGAGCGGCGCCTGCGCGCCCAAAGCGGCGCAACAGCGGCCTGGATCAAAGTGAGTTACAGCGTGGCCCGCACCTAATTGCGGCAGTCCGGCTGCCAATATCTGCGCCACTAGCTCGCAACGAGAGGTGCTGACGCATCACATTAACGATAAGAGGTGAATGCATTACAAATGAAAAGTTGTTATTAAAACCGTTTCGATGAATTGAATACGATTGTTAGGTATTAAATAAAGCAAAACAAAATCTTACGATTCGTACTCTCTCAAAATCATAAGGAAGTGCATTGAACGATTTCAATATTAAAGAGCATTGGTACAACGAAAAGAATAATCATTGAATATATTTGTGCTTTTATTTATCCAGTTTACCGTTAAATACAGTATATTGCATGACGATTCGAACACCAGAGTATCATCAGAATTTCTGTAGTACCCTATATATATATATATATATATATATATATATATATATATATATATATATATATATATATAGGGTACTTCATTGCTTGTAATGCAGACAATTTTATGCAGAATTATTTATAGTAAATATTATGGAAATTACCATTAGAACCCGAGAATGAAAGGCATATCATACAGTATTACATCCAATCCGACGATTACATCCATTCATCGTACAGTATCCAAACCAATGTAATTCTTCGTATCGTTTTAGGTGCTGCTGAACATTTTCGTACAAAAGAAAACATTTGGTTTCGATGATTTTGGAAAAGATTATCAATTCTGTTACATGATTCTTATGTCAGAAACAGTATCTTCCTACAATGTGTATTAATTGTTATTTCTAGTTTATAGTTATTCGATTTAAGTGCAAGGTAAATAAGGAAGGATTCTCCATTATTTACCACATACACAGTATATTTTTCTGTATACTATTACACATGAATGTCTTCACATTCCTAAGCTTACGCTACGTTGAATGTTAATACAAACATTTTAGATCGATATTCATGTTAAGAATAATATCTCAGAAAGAACCTTTCTTCCGAAACTTGTATTTTCCGCTCAAGTTTGTATTCGATTTGACTCAGAGAAGCTGTAGTGACTAGAGACAACTAGCAACTGGCACAGACATGTAACAAAAAAAACATATTTAAATCATTTCTTTGGAATTTTTAAAATAAATGGAAGCTAGATAATAAACATTTTCTTCTTAAATTTTATACGGATATGTGGGGCTGTAGTATTCGAGGTATCTCAAACTAAATGAATGGTTTTTAGGGTTCTGAAATTTGGATTTCACCAACTGCGCTGAGTCTCAAAAGCGCTTTCTGTTGGTACCATCGGTAATATTGGAGCCTTCGGATAAGTAAGTGGCGCAACGTAGTGGTCATAACATACACTACATTAGCGGTTCAAACAAACTCTACTAGAGTGCAGTATCCTTACATCATATTTGAAAGGAAGTTTCGCAAAACGGAAGAATTTAAAATCCACTGCGTGTTACAGCGCGCGTTTATATTATAAAAAATATTTCAAATCAAAATTTTTCACCATATCGGTACAGCTTTAAAATGAAATAATACTGATTATCTATTGTATCTTCTTTTTGTGGTGTGGGCATTACAAATATATTATATGACAGCACTGTCTTTTATTTTGAATATACTCACTTCATTATTAAGATTAAAATGCGAATGGTTCCAAATTAAATCGATAATTTTCTTATCAATAACGCCTGATTTTGAAAACTATGAATGAAATCTCATTTTTCTTTCCACACTCAGTAGCAGCTGGTGCTCCCTAAAAATGTGGGGAGCAGCTTCGTCGAATGTGGGATGTGGAATTTCCATAATTGAGAGCACTAACACAAAATAACATATAAGCAACTGTAAATTCACGAATACTAAATTTAATAAAAGTCCATTTTGAAACATTATTTAGATAATTTTATGTGTAGAGCCTATCTCTGGAATGCGCACCTCGAGTACCTACAAGTACAGTGTAGTTCCGGCATTGATTTTCAAAGGACACTTGAGCTTTTGTGTTAGTTCTGCGTTGAGACAATTAAAGGTAATGGAATTCATTCAAAATAAAAATGGACTAGCATTCCAAATTACAGTGATAAGACTCCAGCACTTGCAACAAGTAACTATTGTTTGGACACCCTTTAAATTATTTCATTCCACGATTATTGTTATTTCTGCTAGAGATGGTGATATTTTTTTAATTCTGTAAATTTCACTAGCCTAGTATCGTTTGCAATAATTTATCTTTAATTTTTTAAGAAATGTATGCTCTCTCGTGTAAAAGGTTTAGCAATTGGTAACTTTACATCTTCAAACGATATCCAATAAAAACTTTTTCAATATATAAAGTACGTTGTCATGAGACGAGATGATTTGTCGGTCCCAGTTCACGGACAGCAGCAGGAGCAAACGAGGATAACGATGTTCAACAACAACGAAACTTATAACGAATTATAATTTTGTCGCTCGATTTCTCGTATGCACAGCGACGCGAAAAGCACTGCATGTACTGAGGCCAACAAACAAAAAGAAAGCCTTTCCACAACAGAAACTGCAATCATCAAATGAACATTTTGAATCACCAAACCTAATATCAAATTCGTCCAAATGGTGGCCCGCAGGCCGTATGCGGACTGCACTGCCATTTATTGGGACCCGCGAAAGGTAATTAGGCAAAATTGAATGCCCTCTTCATCCTTGTTCGACGAGAACATTATGCGCCTAACGCACGTGCTCTGTCTGAGTCAAAATCCTTTTTAATGTAAAAAATATGAGACGTTTAGATTTAAGAACGTTTTCTAGTAAATTCAGGAATTCAAAATCATCTCAATGTGTTTCACTGTATTATGTATAGTTATCACGTATGGTTCTATTCCCCCCACATTAATGAAAATATGGACCGCAATCATATGAAAAGTTTTAATTGTGGCCCTTGAGGCCTTGGAAGCTGGACACCCCTGTCCTAAATGAAAAGAAAATAAATTACCCAAACACACTAAATAATTCATCCAATTCCGTCAAGAATTCACTGAACTTGTGTACTTTCAAAAATGTGCGAATTCATAGAATTAAGATGGGAGGTTTAGACGAAGAAAGAAAATCGGTTCCCCCTCCCCCTCAGAATCCTTTAAGGGCAGCGCGGAGATCGCCAACGCACTGCGATATACGTCTGTGGCACTTTCTATATTTTGTTGAACAAAACGAACGGGGAATGACCTAGTGATCGCAAAATTGACGTACATGAGGCAAGTTGGATAGCTCTTGCTTCGCATATTAAACGTCCATGAGCTTGACGTCACACATCGGTGCGCTGACTGGCTTGCACCTCGACGCCAGCGAAAGCGCTCGACAGGCACACTTTGGATTCAAAACAATTTCATACATCAATACTTATACAATATTTCGATTACTGAATGATATTATGCTATTTCTTCCTTATATATGATAAGTATTTTAGGATGTCTAGGGATTGTTCAACCATGCAACTTAAGTACGATCCATCACTGCTCTTTAATGCAAATAGGGCAAGAAATATGGATAAGACTCCACGAAGAAAGACTATATCATTTACAACCTTTTTGCCGTTTTATTTACCAAAAAAAACTTCGAATTCGTGTCAAAAAATTAATTTTCACATTCACAGGCTAAACACAAACACCATGTTCGCTTTCATTATTAAAGATTTTATTCACTAAATTATTAGTCCATATAGATGGAACCGACAAAGCATGAAATATAATTCCTTTATTTACACCTTACAACATCGAATATGCCCTCGCGGTTTAGCTCATTGGTCAGCGTGGTCGCTTTCCTAGACGCGATTCGCGGATCGATTCCCAGTCGGGCAAAATCAAAGTGTGCGTTTTCCTTGCAATGTCCCAGTATATGTTGCTGTGAAACGAGAACACTCGTTTCTCAGATTGAGAAGACCAGCAAACGGTGCGGCGTAAGGAATGTGTTCGTGTTAGCGACACGTACACCTTAACCCATGGCTTCTAGTAGGCCCCGGCCCGTACACGGGCTGTCGTGCCACGTGCGGACAGACAGACAGAAACATTGAATATTGATGGTCGATGCTCGTTGGATACCTCATGGACACAGGACGGATTGTCTTGTCTGAATGCATGGAAGTGTTGCGTATGCATATGCACTTACATATGCAATTGCACATGCATATGTATCCAAAACACCCGCATTAGCAATTTTTCTAGTGACGTTCGTAGCCTACTTTTGAAGTTATTTGCATGACCTATTAAATGAAAACCTCTCGAGGGCATCGTTCACAAAAAGAAAGGAGTAAAGAAGTCGTGCCAGAGAATATAAAATATTTATGGTTTGCTACTATTAGTTTAATTTTAACAATTATTGACGTAAACAAAAACTTTATTTAATAAGGTGATTTTCTCGTACGAAACATCACACTTGACAGAGTTATTCACTGCTTGTGGCACTGTCACGTTTATTACTTCAGCTAAAGATCATTCAAAAAAATGTTCACTTTTAGTGGGGGAGGGAGTTCTCACAACTCCTAACAAAGCGACCGAGGAGGGAACGTTAATGAACGTTCCCACCACAGTTGTGTAATAATTATTATATTACTAATTTTAAAGTATGCATTTACGATAAAATTAATAAATGTGTATCTATGATTACATTTTAAAAATTGTTAAAAATTGGTATGTGAAACATTCTATTTTAATTAATAAGTTACTTTTAAATAACGGAAGGAAAAGGTTGGAATTACAAATGGAATGTTCATCCTAGTGATGGTGGAGGTGTATGTAAGCGATTCAAGGGGTTACAAGGAGGAGGGGTTGGACAAAAGCTACATTTTACGATTGTACTTTTAATTTCCCATTAATTTAATTTCCCATTAGTGAAAGACACTAAAACGAGGCCATGCACAAGGATACTTTTCTTAACAGGTATCACGATAATCAGGTTTCAGACTGGATGAAATTCGTTTTCAAGTAATTTAGCCATCTTTGGAAAAAGTAAAGTAGTTTTCACTCTCCTCCGCCTTTTCAGACCAATGCACTATATGAAGTTTTCCTTGACAAGATAGTCACTGCTGACACACAACTCGGAGAGTCATTGAAATTCTAGAAACATTATATGAAACACAAAGTACATGTCAAAGTTCTGTACTACACGATGTCATAAAATACGGCTTCATAAAGTAAAAAAAACAACATTCAATATATTAATTGATTAATATTTTTTTAAATGTGAATTTTTAATTTAAAAATGTTGCGTTTATTTATATTCAGCATGAAATAATCCTCAATCAACTTTTCGCAATGAGCCCAAATCACTCACGAGATACGCAGTTCCGCAACGCAGGGGCCGCTATGAAATGACAGTGCATATCCAATACGGAGAACGGTCGGGAGCGCGTTTCCGCTTGGCACCGGACGTCTCGCAGAGCCGAGCACGTGAAGCGCCACGCCGCGCCGCGCCGCGCCGCGCCCCGTCCGCCTGGCCCGCATTCGCGGTTGACGCGTACGTCAGGGATGACGTAAACCTCTTGCGAAGTCGTGGACCTCCTTTGGCAGGTGAGGAGGCAAACTCCAAAACGGTGCGAAGGCAAAGTCCAAAGCAACGAAGATCGTCTGGACTTTAACCTGCATTAGACGATGATGTGCGAGTCTGTGAAACGACTTACGTAAATATTGTTTGTTGCACAGGCACTTCGTGAACTTTCTAGGGATATTTGGATGTGGTATGTCTGTAGAAACAATTCTGTGATCAGTCTGTTTCCTTGGGTTGATATATTCTCTTCTAAACGTAACTCTATTGAACACGAATAACGTAAGTTATTTACGTAAAATTGTTATAATCAATTGGGAAAAATCTTCACTTTATGAATGAAAATAATAAACATTCATACGATATTTTCTTACTCCTAGAATTGTGTCCCAGGGTGGCAAAAAAAGTGACAAGCATTATATTGACATGGCTATTAATCTGTAAAAATCATTTAGATAGGGTAAATAATTAAGTAAACTAAAATAACTAATTATGAATCACAGAAGAACAGTCAGAATTTTCGAGACGGAAAGAAAACCAGTAGCGCTACATCAGCATCTTTTGTCCGTACTACTTCACATATTATTTGTAATTTTTGCTACTTTCGAAAATTCAAAGAGTTCAATAAAAATAACACCTTCGCAATTTTTAAGTGTCTTCCGAAAATGAATTGAATATGATGTTATTTAAATATATAATTTTGAAGAACAGATTTCGTTAAAGAAAAAGACTTTAATTGAAGTTTTTACTTATTAACACTTTACTAATTAATACTTTACTACCTTCGAAACTACAAAGAACCCGAAAAATGAGTTCTGCGCAATTTTTGTATGCGTACTTTGCTCTATTTGAGTAAACAACCAAATGAAAATTTTATATATATATATATATATCACGCAAAATTAAGCAAAAATTCTACAATTTTCGAGAAAATTGATTTATCTTATTTGAAGATCTTATTTAAAGATCTGACTTCTAAAAATAGAAATCATCCAGGGAAAATTTCTATCTTCAATATTGTAATTGTAGGAAGACACTGAAATCAATTTGAGCTTCTGCAATTTTAGAAATTTAGACCTGATTTTTAAGTGATCTTTTCTCTATCAGAGAAACATTATTAATTAAATTTGGAACTATATTTGAGAAAATTTAGAAGGCTAATGTAAAGAACCCCCAAAATCAATATACGTTTCAAACTCGCATTGCCTTTAATTCGTTGAGATCGATCGGAAATTTCAATTATGGAGAAAATCTTCTGAACGGTTTAGGGCCCAAATTTAGGCGCTAGTGTTGATCACGGGGGATCCGACTGGTGAGAGACAGATTCTTTGCCATAAACCAAATTTTCAATATCAAGGACCTACAAAACGTGGCTTCTAATTACTATGTAAGTACATAGTAATTAGAATCCGGACACAGTTTAGCAATCAGTTCATTGTATTAATGGTAAGGATGACATTACGCTAGGAATAGATAAATGCAAATAGCAAACATTATTTTTCAGAAGCACAGAAATAAAACAAAGAAAATTATAGTAAAAGTGTTTAGAGAAATTCCAAACAAGAAAATTGCCTCTAATAATTATCCTCAGTAGACCCAAGGATCTTTAATATATATAACATCGTACAGTGAAAAGAAAGACTAATCACAGTCAACAGTATTTGTAAGGAGGAGTATTAACCAATAGCGCATATATTGTTACTTATTATGAATGTTTTTCGCATTCTCTTTGAACATTTTGGAGTGTTCAAAAAATATTTTTTGTACAGAGCTTTTTTTTAATGTGAATCATATTTATTTTTTGTTAACACAGATGTATTGATTCATATTCTTTGTTGTTTTGCGATTCGTGTTAAAGCTAAAATCATGTTTTTTAAAGAAATTCCTTTTTAATAAATAAAACTCTACACTCTTATCTTCTCATTTTCTAAATTAATATCAACAAGAGAGTTGCTTTACTTTGACTTCAATGATTGTCCTATCGAATTTTCGAACATCTGTCGAATCTGAGTGAATAAAACAAAATATGGAATGATACTGAGACTGGAATGATTTCCAATCATTCCATCATAACAGGGAACCCTCGTCTTTTCGTTTTTCTTTCGAAAAATCAAATGAAAAGAATTCCAAAATTGCTAGATCACAATCGAGTTTTGGAAACCTTGTTCTAGTATCTTTTCATGTTTCGTTTCGAATAAATATTACTCTCTTTACGTCACATAAACTCTTAAATAGATCGTATCAGGAAATCACGAGATCCTTCTCTTAGGTCCCGTGGCTACGAATTTATCCTGCGACTGTGTCAAATCAATACAACCACTGACGTTCAAGACGAAATTCAGCTGTTGTTGTTGGTGGTAGGAAAACAAATTCCATTAATTTTACGAAAATGTTGCAAAATGACAACAAGATTTACGATATCCGTTGATATATATATATATATATTAATGTTGAATGCTTTCTAATTAGTGATATTACGAGTGCTTTGTCCTGGCAAGAAGCCAAAAGTGTTTGAGTCCCCTCCTCATAGAATTAACTGCAATGAGGTCGTGATTCATCCACTTACTGCACCGGATGGGTTACTCCAACTTTAACGAAACAACACAATTAACGCACTTCTGCCTTCTCTTTCAGGAGTTGGAGATTTCTGCAGCGAAACTACATGCAAGATCTCGGTACTGCCCTCCGGAAGAACCTTTGATCGAACTGCAGAGACGTTACCTGCACGACTTGCTCCATGCCCAGGGGATGGTCGTCGGAAGGCAAGGGCGCGGACAATACTTGTAGGTCCGTGCCCCACCTCATTACACATTACAGCGGATCACGTATTTTAGCATTATATATGTTTATAACGAACAATGCAGTAGTAGTTTGTTACGCTTACGACATAGACAGAAGCTGAGTAAATGGTAATCATATCACTTTGAACCAGAAGATATAATAACATCTAAACACTAACTACGGCATAAGCTAAGAAATGGAAGCACGTGCGTTATCGTTGATTGAAACGTGGATGAAGTGACCGAGCACATGGGTGATTCAAACAACAGATTTCTGCACTGCGCTTGTTTTGGCGACGGCTTCGACCGAGCGTGGTAATCACGAGGTCAAATCGCTAGCTGGCATCGCTTGCACGCAGCGCCAAGAGAAAAGAACACGCGAGGAAAATAGTGCCCAGTCTTTGGAAAACATGTACATACTTTCCAGCGGGCCACGTTCTTGGCAGGGATTCTCGCGATGCCTCTAACAGTACTCCACAAAAAAAATTGCATTTGGAAGCTCAACTTTTCAAAAAATATTTAATTTGGGAGCACAACTTTTCATTAGTATACCGAAGAATTTGCGCGTTTCAGAGGAAACTGAAGTAAAACATGTACTTGTAATAACTTATTCAATGTTAAGCCGATATTTTATATTGATTGATCAGACAGTGAGGAAAATAAATTACTCGTGACAACCTCTATATATATCATACTCCAAACGGTTGTTCCATTCCTTCATTGAAATTTACTGTTTAATGAAACGAAAAGATCATTTTTAGAGACGAAATACTGTGCAGTTTCAATTCCACTAAATGGTAATTGTAGTGTCGTGGTGACTTTTCATTCAGACATCGTGGGCTATGAATACGATTACTCGCACTTCCAAGAACTTTTTATCGACAAGATAACATAAATTGGCTACTGATTATTCAAAAATACTTGGGGAAGGGATTGAAGTATTAAAATCACCTTCGTGGTAGGTTCCATAGACTTATTCTTAAATTCTCTGAGAAAATAGTTTGCTCTTGAATGCGCATATTACCATTGTGATTTTTTCATTAATATCCCCATTGATGTATTATCAACTATTGACGCGGCAAGGACAAAACTGTCTGTTTTTGTGTATTGTTTCAACCCATACGACGCACAGACTGGAAGAGGAAATGACAATTGTTAACACTAAAAACCTTGGTTACACAATGCGAATTTAAGTGTTGAAAAATGATATTGCGAGAATAACACAATACCAATTAAGTTTCGTTTTCTTGGTTTTACGAGAACATAAACCACTGAGACCTTCAAAAATAGGTTTTACAATAATTCATCATACGTGAACTATATAAACATATACTCCTACATTACACGAAAACGATATGCATACAATAAGACATTTTCTATTATTTGTCGAAAGACAATACTATACAAAATATTATTTATACAATATTTAAATGACATTCAGCTTTCTCAGACAGTTTTGCAAGTAATAATTATATTTTCTTCTTTTGATAGCCGGACACAAAGATTGCATTTGTGTAACAAATGTTACATCAGATACAAAAATAAAGAAAGCATAACTAGGTTGACCTCTTGTCATATGCAATAGGGTCGATATACCGCGGCTATTACATTTCATGTTTTAAACTCTTTTGTTTGATTGTTGGCTGTAACTGTATAATAAAATATATTGTTTATTGATAAAATAATCCCATTAGATTTAAAGGCAGTTATATCTCAAAATGCATGTTATTCGCACTTGTTGTAATACGTATGTATACTTGAAAAGAAAAAAAAAATGTCGACGAAACGTTGTACGCATTAGCGCAAGTGAAAATAAAATTCATTTTGAGAAATAACTGTCTAAATCTAATGGGATTATTTTAACAATTAAGTCTTTTGTTCGACTCAGTTACCTAGAACAGTGCAATTCCTGATGACTTAAGTCATGTGGATTTTGGTAATGGATAATCCGACTATTTCCTTGTCAATTCCCCTTTCGCCGTGACTCGTCAGCTACTACATTCGTGTAAGCAAAACCAGCGGACAGGACTTGGTAACCTTTCGAAACATACGGATGATTAAATTCAGCATTTTAAAATCGCATGAGAGACTAATTTGAATTTGTTTGTGATGTCAGGCATAGATTTCTAAAAAATTTCAGAGAACTTCCTTTTTTAATACAGAATTCTCCTGTTTTATATTCCATAATCATGAATGCATACTTAATCATAACAAAATCTTTAAATATTGTTAATTGTAAAAGATATTGATTTACATTTAATTCTTACTAAACAATAAAAAGCGTATTGAAGTATGACCAGGCTTTAAGGCAATGGTTTCAGATAAATATATGTGTTTTTGGATCCTACTGCAAGACATCTGCATCGTTAAAGATCAAACCGATATCTATTTTTAATTGAGCGGGTGTAGGTATTTTCCTATAAATATTGTTGTTGAAAATTGAATAGGTTTCATGGTTATTTCACTCAGCAATTGCATTTTAATGAATAGTGAAAAATCTCATTCACAATGTAAGAAATTCTAAGAACATTGTTTTTGTGATATTATCAAAACAGTGTCTAGATATTTCTGGGCACCTCCGAAATTTTCTCCCAAACCACTAGAGTGGTTTGCGAACGGCATCGCTCAACTTCAGCCTACAAGAGACCTGACGGAAATAGACTAGCGGGCGTGGGCTAAACAGTCCATTCAATTGTGAATATTGTACATTTCCGGCCGGTCGGCCGGGTCCCACGACTCGCAATTCTTCGGAGCCGCACTCCGGAAGACTCGCTCTTGACCTATCGTCGCGTGAGGAGGCCCTCGCGAGTGAGTCAGCGGGAACGCGCGATGCGGCTGGGACCGCTCAAGCGCGCCCGAGCGGCATCGTACGACAGCGGGCTGGCTGGCGCAACGGGCCACGAGGCGCGGGCGTGTTGGCATCAATTACCCACGTGGTGATGGCGTACGAGGCTCTACGCTTAGCGCACGGATTCCCAACTTTTAAGGGCTCGACGGCCACATTTGAAACCTTCGGCATGATGGCCGTGTGATAATAGGCCATTTTTTGGTAATATTCTGCAAAAATAATACAGGTACTAATATGAAATAATGCGCATAACTTAATACGCACTAATTGCAACAAATATTTAATAATTTTAATTGTTTAATACACGAACAATTGTGTAAAAGAGTGAAATTACCAATAAAATTTTTATATCAGAACAATCTAATTTTGAAGAAGAGCACTCAACGATGTCAGTTCATTCGAATTAGTAACTGTCAAATGGCAAAATAAAGAAAAGCCTAGAGACAAACTGAAATTAATAATCTAGTCAAAATAAACCTTTAAAAAAAGTAGGTACTGTGCTCGATCTGCTGCATCGACCAATGAACGAACGTCCACCGTTTTCTGTGTTCATTATCTCAAAAGATACGGCAAGAAATAACCTACAAGTTGACTTCTGTACTGTTTTTTAATATATTTCAGAGAAGAAAAAAACACTTTCACATGAATACAGACTCCCAAACATTGAACTAATTTTTAGTCCACATGGGTTTTAATTTGAGTATTTTTGAAAGGATGGAATGTTTCAAAATGTGATCTTTACTCGTTTGGTTTGTAGGAATGTATTGGTTTGTAAATCCAATAACTGAAGTTATAAGTGTGATTCTTGTTCTGCAAAACGCTCTTTGCTTCCTCATGATTATTAAACTCTATCATCTTCATGTGCTCATTTTTCTGTATTAAAAGAAATACATTTTTGCGATAGTTGTGACAATATTTTTCATACTTATCTTGAGGGGAAATAAGGGTTTCAGAAAGCTTTCCCGGGCCGAAAAAGTGACCTCGTGCACCGCCAGCCGGATACCTCTCATCGAGTCCAAAGGGAGCTGATCGAAGTCCAGGTCAAGAGGGGGCTAAGGGACCCATGCTACCCTTAAAATATGTAAACAATACAATATCCACGATCTAAAAGATGTTTAGAAACAAGTTTCAAAATTACACATTTTTGTGAATTTATTTGAAATTGATAGTAATAAAACATTGAATATGTTTAAAAAGATTTTTTTACTTCACCGAGTTTGAATTCAATCAAATTTATCAAGAAAATGTTTTATGAATTATTGATAAAAGCTTTTGCAATTGGTATATTTTCCAGTTGTGGATTTTAGTTTATTGTTTGTATGCATATTTCCCGAACGAAATGTATAATTTTTATAAATACTAATAACATAATGTAGGTATATCATTATCACATTGATATTGATTCATATTTAGTTTTTAAAAATGCGCTCTATAATTTTATAAAATAGTCGCATCATAAATATTTTATGGATCCTTTCTTGTGCTGGTCTCTGGAGGTATCCAGCATATTCTAATGAACGCTTTAAAAGGAATATTGGTCATTTTAAGAATAAATCGTCATATTACGTTTATCAAAGGTAAAGCTAGTAACGGTCTGTTCAAGATTCTGATCAAGATGTCTTTCAGAACCATTTTCATTCAGAGGTTAAGAATGTGTAATTCCTAACAAAAATTATATTTATTTAACGTGAAAATAGTGAAAAATTATGCATTGGACAAGAAAGAGAGAAATACAATTAACTTCAGAAGAACTCTGTTTAGCTTAGTTTAAATTATACAATTCCAAGGACGAAAATAGGAAGAACTTAGAGCGCAAATAAAATAAAGTATAGAGTAATAAACTGTATAATGTATACAGTTTTGTTTCGCAACTTACAAGGCTAGGAGCTACGTAATGTTACAAAAAGGATTCTTTGTTTCTATTATTATCACTTATTCAAGAGGCAAAGTGCAATACTTTGCTTCATGAGAAAGAATATTTACCAACTTATTGGCTAACACTTTGGACTTCCTGCACAGTATGTAATCTGATTCTTAAACGCGACATGAGGTGAAGATGTCATCTTCTTGAATCGGTTATTATATCAATCAAATATCATCTCATATTTACGATTGTGAACATTTATTGCGCTTGAGATAGTTTTCTCACGTGTTCAAAGGTAAACAAATGATCTGATAAGGAAAATACGGCTTCCTATCTCAAGAAACCTTGATCTAACACTCCTAACAGATTACTCAAACGATATATAGGAAGAATCTCGTCATACATATAATGAAAATATGATCAGTAAACTACACAAATAACGAAGAAGATTTGCTGTCAAATATGTTGACAATCATCATTACATACTTTTACACTGGTCTTGAGTGCTAAGGCATCTAAGATACAGAGGAATGAACCACGTTTCCAATATTTAAATATTTATTTTATGTTTGTTTATTTATTTTCATTATTAATATTCATTGCAGTAAGAGTCAAATTAGCCATTTGCATTTTGGAGAAGGGCTAAGATAATGGAAATTAATAATGATTTGAATTATTCACGTACAGAATAATATTGCATATCGCTTAAATAATTTTCCATTGGCCTTTTGACCTTCTCGTACAGCGTGACCCATACTGCAATGTTACGACGCGTTCTTCCTTCCCCGTCTCAGCCTCTAATACATACTACCTGTAAGACTCGAGTGCGTGCTAATAGGGTGACACGCTTTTTCCAACACTGTCTAGTAACGAGCCCCGACCTTTGCGTAGACCCACGGGACGATTGAAGAAAACTGCTTCCCTGTCTCCTCTGTTTGTTATTTTTTTGTTGAAACATTCTTTATTACGAGTTACCTACAACTAAAATTTTAAGTCGGAAGAAAATACAATCATTTGAGGAGATTCATTTCTAAACAAACAAGTTTAGTTAAAGGACAATATACATTTCTCATGTGGTAAGGACCTGACCGGTACTTTATCTGATTTGGTTACAGTAGAGCAAAATATTTCTCCAATCCTCTCATAAGAATGTGTCTACAAGTTAAATATTAGGAGTACATATAAATATTTATTTGAAACTATGGAACCATACTACTGCCACTAAGAATTGTATGTATTAAGGGTTATATTATGGCCCGTGAACGCAGTTAGAGTATCTCCAGAGGCGGTGTGTGTGTATATTATATATATACATATATATATATATATATATAATATATTATATATATTATATTATATTATATATATAATATATTATATTATATTATATATATAATATATATATATATATATATATATATAGAGAGAGAGAGAGAGAGAGAGAGAGAGAGAAGAGATAGATAGATAGATATGGGATTATGGATTAGAGTGCATCGAAAAAATAGAATTCAATGGTTTTCAGTAGAACTCTCAGAAGTCAGAACTTTCAGTAGAACTTTCCCAGCATTCGCGTGGATGACCGAGGGAAACCAAGAAACCCCCGGTTAGGATGGTCGATACAGGCATTGAAGCCGGGCGTCCCACGCGCTACACTCTGAGCCACTTCGTTCGGTACATATGTGTATAAGTTGTTTCAAACAAGTTGTGTTCCTTTCACGCAACGTGTTTTAGTCGAAACGAAACCCTCCGCAAAGCGAGCGAGCGGCGCGTGCGGCAGGGCGCGCAGCATGCCGCGGCGCGGCGATGGCGACGCTGGGCCCGCCGCTCGACTACTCCTTC
>BOPP01000063.1:5719680-5760232 GCA_017312745.1 Gryllus bimaculatus
GAGAGAGATCCCGCTTTCAAAAAGCTTCCCGGCCGAAAAAGTGAGCCCCCGCCGCGCCCCCGGCCGCGCCCCGCCCCCGGCCCCGCCCCCCCGCCCCTCGGTGCACCGCCAGCCGATAACTCTCATCGAGTCGCAAACCGGATGCTGACGAAGTCAGTAGAGCGCCGGGCTAGGGACTCCATGCGCTCCACCCTTCAAAATATGTAAACAATGA
The DNA here is from genome assembly GCA_017312745.1 of Gryllus bimaculatus. Classification (NCBI taxonomy): domain Eukaryota; kingdom Metazoa; phylum Arthropoda; class Insecta; order Orthoptera; family Gryllidae; genus Gryllus; species Gryllus bimaculatus. The sequence continues at coordinate 5,719,895 of BOPP01000063.1, forward strand.
CAATATCCCACCTGATCACAAGATGGTTAGAAACACACCAGTTTCAAACACTTACACATTTCTTTGTGAATTTATTCTGAACATTGATAGTAAACTAAACACATGAACCATTATCGTTTAAAAGACTTTTTCTTACTTCACCGAGTTTGGCAATTCATCAAATTTATTCAACACATGGTTTTTAATGAACTATTCGATAACCAAGCTTTTGCAATTGCTCATATTCTTCCAGTTGTGGATTTTTACGCTCTTAATTGTTTTATACTGCATCCACTTTCCCCGACACCCGCGAAAACTGTACTAATTTTTTATAAATACCTCAATCAACATCAATTATACGTACCATCCATTCATCCCACAAATTCGAATATCTTCGATCTCACTATCTCTACGTTCTTTAAAAATCCGCCTCTATACATCTTTACTAAAAATACGTGCCCCACTTCCCATAAATACTTCTCTTAAATGGATCCTTTCTTGCTGCTGGTCTCTGGCAAGGCTATCCAGCATATTCTAATGAACGCCTTTAAAAGGAATACTTCGGTCATTTTAAGACAACTAACATCGTCAATACTTAACCCTTTAATCAACCAGGTCAACAGCTAGCTAACGGTCCGCTTCAAGCATCTCTGATCAAGAGTCTTTCAGAACCATTTTCATTCAGCCAGGTTAACGCAATGTGTAAACTTCCTAACAACAAATTAATACTTCTATTCTAAACGTTGAAATAGTGAAAAATTATCGCATCCTGCGACAAGAAAGCAGAGAAATACAATTAACCTCTCAGCAGAACTTGTTCGCTTAGTTCCACAATTATACCCCCAACTCTCAAGGCACCGATAATACGGAGGACATCCTCTAGAGCGCAAATGAAAAATAAAGTATAGAGTACATTCCAAACTGTACTACATCGTATACAGTTCTTGTTTCGCAACTTACAAGGCTAGGAGCCTCACGTAACTGTTACAAAAAGCGATTCTTTGCTTTCTTCATTATTATCACTTATTCAAAGGGAGGGCAATCGCAATACTCTGCTTCATGAGAAAGAACACTTCTCACAACCTATTGGGCTAACACTTTGGAACTTCCCTGCACCCGTATCGTAATGCCTGATCTCCCTCAAACTGCGCACATGAGGTGAAGATGTCACTTCTTGAATCGGGCTTATTAATACTCAATCAATATCCATCTCACTACCTTTACGATTGTGAACATTTATTGTCGCTTGAGATCACGTCTCTTCCTCACGTGTTCACACACGGTAAACCAAATGATCTGACAAGGAAAATACCGCGCTTCCATATCCCAAGAAACCTTGATCTAACACTCCTAGCCAGCTACTGCAAACCCCACGATATATACGGAGAAATCTCGTCATACACTATATCCCCATGCAACATATGATCAGTAAACTACAGACAAATAACGAAGAATCCCAGATTGGCTGTCCAATATGTTGACAATCATCAATTACATACCTTTACACTGGTCTTCCGAGTGCTAAGGCATCCTAAGATACAAGAGGATGAACCACGTTTCCAACTACTTTAAATATCTCTAATTTTAACCTCGTTGTTACTTTATTTCCTCATTATTCAATATTCATCTGCAGTAAAGTTCACAATTAGCCATTTGCATTTTGGAGAAGGGCTCAAGATCAATGGAAATTAATAATGACTTTGAATTATTCACCGTCACCAGCAGTAATAATAATTGCGTATCCGCTTTAAATAATCTTTCCATTGCTTTGACCTTCTCCCGTACAGCGTGACCCATACTGCACATCGCTTACGCGCGCTTCCTTCCTCCTCGCCCGTCTCAGCTCCCTACATACACTACTCCACCTGTAAACTCGAGTGGCGGGTGCTCAATAGGCGCTGAGACCACGCTTTCTCCCAACACTGCTCTAAGTCAACCCGTAAGCCCCGCACTTGCGAGACCACGGGACGATTCCGCCAAGAAACTGCTTCCCCTGTCCTCCCTACACTCTGTCTCCTCCTCGTTTTGTTCTCATTTTTTTGTTGAACACATTCTTTATCCTTCCCACGATTACCTCACAATAAAATTCTTTAGTCGGCAAGAAAAATACAATCATTTGAGGAGATTCCATCTTCTAAACAAACAAGTTTAGTCTAAAGGACAATATACCCTTTCTCCATGTGGGAAGCCGACTGACCGGTACTCTAACGATTCTTGGCTTACCGTAGACCGAAATCAACTCTTCTCCAACTCCTCTCATCAGATGTGGTCTCCTACACAGTTACATATTAGCGAGACACTTATAACATTTATTTATTTGAACTATGGATCCCACATACTAACTTGCACTAAGAATTGTATGTAATTACGGGTTATACCTTAATGGCCGTGAACACCCAGCTAGAGTCATCTCCAGGAGATATATATGACTATATTATATACTATATATACCCTATATACTCACATACTATCACTATAACTACTACTACTACTATACACCCCGTGTTTGTAGTCGAAACGAACCCTACCGCAACAGCGAGCGCAGCGGCGCGTGCGGCAGGGCGCGCAGCATGCTCGCCGCGCCGCGGCGATCGGCGACGCTGCGGCCCGCAGCTCGACTACACCTTGCAAACCTGAGCTCCGTGAGGAGCTGCAGGCCGCGGCCCCGCGCAGGGCGTGCGCGCGCCTACCGGCGCCCTCGCACGGCGGCTCTACGCGCTGCGTCCGCCCCTGCGCTCCAACACCACAACCAGCTCGCCTCAGTGCGCAGGCCTCACACCACGCGGATCCTTCAGGTGACTGGTTCCACACAATATATACTCATATATACTCTCACTACTATATACCTACTACTATATATATATCACTATACCTACTACCACCTCACGAGAGAGAGAGACGGAGACCACAGAGCACGAGAGGGGGGGGGGCTTTGCCGGCACCTACACTCATGCACCACTCTTTTATAAAGGGTTGGGGCATAAGTCATGGCAACCTTTTTTTTTTTTGTGGAAATATGAGCACGGGCGGAAAATGTGAAAAAAAAACACGAAAGAACAAGATATGAACTAAGTGCATGGACATTACATTTAACAATACACCAAATTGAGTTTCTCATATTTATTAAGGAATTTGAAATGACAGAACTGATATCACGTGCGTTGCTGATCACTGGTTCCTGCTCGTCCTCGCAGAAACTCTCATGCCTGTCAAGTGATCTCGCGATTGTCTCGTCATTACTCCCAACAGCTTCCACCAATTTTTTATGACCTTCTCAGGTATTTCTCCCATGGAGAACGGTGTCTTGATGCATGAGCGCGGTTCGAAAGATGTTACATTCATCTCGCACGGCGGTAGTCAAACAACTGATTTCATCTCTATGCTCTTTTCATCTCTATGCTAATAAAGACACTTACGTAGCCTTAACCAATGTTGTGAACACGCATTAGTAAAGCATTTCTTCACTCGACAAATAAACTTGTGTGTTCCAATAATATTTCTTTATAAAAAATAGTTGCCAAGATTTCTGCCCCAGCCTTAAGAGAGAGAGAGAGAGAGAGAGAGAGAGAGAGAAAGAGAGAGAAGGAGAGAGAGTTGAAGAGTAGACAGAAGAGATTGAAAGCATGATTTTAAATGGCAACCGAATTTTCGCCCCTGCCATTCAAAGCGCTACCAAGCGCGTTGGGTTTATGACAAATTCGGGGACAGAGAAATCGGTAGCCAACACGTGGCACAACTGGTAGCGTACTACTCAGCACATTAGGGTTGTGTAACTCTTTCTTTTACATTTCATTAATTTACAATGAATTATGCATTACTGAGTTTCATGGATGTTTTACGTTAACAGGAGGGCATAGGGCCAAGCTTAGCCCTCAACTCAGAAATGCATAGCGTGCATTTTAAGTAACGACGTAACCTAGCTGACAAGCTAGTGTCGAAAATCTTCGGGACTCGAACCTAGAACCTCCCGGTCAGAGGCACTGCAGTGACATCAGTAGAGGCACAGAGCCACCTCTCCCGGTATGATAATAATACGCGTACAAATACTCAGAACCCATACGTGCCCTGTGTTCAAATACGGTGAATAAGTGAAGTTGGCGACCACGATATATCGATACGGTAAGGTTACGGTCATTTTTCCCCAACTTGTGAAAATCTCTTTGTTGCTTCCGGTCTTTCATTTCTTGTATCATTGTAGTAGACAACTTTCACGCTGTGTCTACAGAGTGAGTGCTGAAAATACTAGTCTTTTACTTTAGAAGTTAATTAAGTCGTTAACATAGATGCGATTATGCTCCGATTTCTTTACAAAGTGAAAAGCATCTTTTAAAATTCTTAACAAATGAACTGATAGGAGAGGTCAAGGATAAGGAAGAGAAGATTGTTCGCGGTTCTTTGAAGTCTTTATTAAGAAACTGCACCGGCATTATCGTGATGATTGGAAAAAAACACGTAAAATTACCGCTGAGAGCACCCGGCCGCTAGAATTCTCCTAGAGACTGTGTTTGAATTCAACCTAGCTGTATCTAGTATAGAAAATCCATCACCCTCTGAACTAGAACCCTAGTACCTCCCAATTAGCGTCACTGCAGCCAACAACGACAATGTACCCTCTGAACTATTTCAGCTGGTTCATATCTCTAAACATGACTTGAGCTCACAGAAGAAAGATGGGCGAAACGGCCTTGACTGGATTCTATTTCGAGGAAGAAAGGGCCCCTTGGTCCTGGGAATGTGAACGGGAAGAGAAAGGCAGAATCGTGCCGGGTTCGTGGAGTGCTGGACTCCTACACACGTCTAGAAGTGATTAAAGAAATTGCGGAAACGATCAGAGAAGACGTTCAGGCATTTTAAAACCAATTTCTCGCAACTTTTTTAACCTTTTTCGCTTTTAGGCTCCTCCTGTGCTCCACTTTGGGATCTCGTAGTTAACAGGAATGCGACTTTGGTAAGATAACATCGATTTCAAATTATAACACGAATGCCCATCGCCCAAAAAACCGTCCATATTTTTAAACATAGATGTTTCCAAAAGTGGTTTGGTCACATTCGTCAATAAAGTTGGCGGGGGATGTGAGTGGAATTTAGTAGCTGTGCTTATTTATTAATTTATAAAACATATTCACGTGTTACATTGGTTTTATGTTTTTTTACAAAACAATCTGCTAAAATATTAAAAGCAGTTAAAAAACTATCACACTGAATTTAATAAATATAGAAAACTACAACAAATGGACGACGTTTTACATTAGTTGACTTTTCTGTGAAAAAAAGATCAATTTACTGAGAGGTGAAAATTATTGTAGACTTTTTCTTAATAAAATAGTTTCAAATTTAAAATGAAGCCTTGGCGACGTCGAAATATCGCAACAAAACACCGATGTTCAAAAAAACATCATCTTTAATAAATCATTGTTAAAAATATCGACATATTTTCAAAATCATTTTTACCAAGTTTTTTAGATTTTGGTTGATACACTCCCCAGATATTTAAAACATCTGACTCTTTAAATCCTATTTGTAGAAATAGTAAATGTTAGTAAAAGTTATGTTGGTGCTAATGTGACATTGACCATTAATACTACTTTCTCGTACAATAACTGAAGGCATACGTTGATGCTATAAATTGGAGGATTTCGATGTGTACTATTAAGTGATTATAAGAAATTAAAATGGCTACATCATCTATAAATACTAAACAATCAATTGTACATTTTGTTTTCAGCACTCTATTTATTACATTATTAATTTTCCCCCAAGAGACCTCTATTTTTTATTATTATTATTATTATTATTATTATTATTATTATTATTATTATTATGTATGTTTCATCGTTATAAAAAGCCATACAACTATATATTCCTGCTGAAGATACTCAATATTATCAAGAAGCATTTTTCGCAAAAAACGAATGAGAAATTCGTTCTATCAGTACAAACTCTGAAGGAAGTAAACAATCGAAGCGTACATGCAGGATGCCTATATTGTCAGAAAATAATATATGAGGCAGACGAAAATTAATCAGTAGTAATTTCATGAATGTCAGCGGGCAGTGGCTGCAAATTCGGTATGTGTACTGGTGTTGCTGCTTTACGTTTTTGAACCGTAGCAATTCCGTTGTCAGGTGGGGACTGAAGTGCCTACCGGAATAATGTACATAAAAGATCGTTATGGGAAGAAAATATTTTACTGTAAAATTTGTTCTCGACATCCATTTGCTATCTCTAAAATTGGCTGGACTCCCTGACTCGCTTCGTCTCCGGCGAAAGACGATAACGAATGCGCGTGGATTGCTCCGCGTGCTGAAGACTTAAGGTCATTCCTCGACCATGGAGTCCAAGCATGTCAAGGTCGTGCGCAAGGTAACCAGCTCACTAGATATCGCAGACACTGTGTCCGCAACAACTGGCGCGAGATTTAAAAGTAAGGGGTGTACAAATGGTTTCGAGGTGGTGGTACGTCACTGGATACCTGACCCAAGACAGTCTTTCGAAAAAGTCAGTTAATATTTATATCCCCAAATGTAGATCTCATTTCCTTCCTTCTCATTTAACTCTCATTTCCTGGACTGGATCAAAGAAATTATCCAGTAAAATGATATAATACATCAGTCGGAATTTAAAATGTCCTTTGAGAGTAACATTAAAAATCTTGAATTGAAAGTATCTTGATTTACATAGGAGTGCAGAAAATTGCATTAACTTCCTATGCTCAGATTAGAAAACATAACAAACAATGGTAATTGTACGTAAAAAGGGATGTCCGCCCCGTAAGCGAGAATTGTTAAGATATAAAATTGTTAATTCATTTCCCATGATTGCATTTTACAATAAATATCTGGATGATTTAAATAATATAACACAAAACGAAAACAAGGAAAGAACTCGTCATTCAAACATATTTCTGCTACTTGGCAAACATTTTTATAGACCAGAATTTAAACATAAAATAAACACGAAATAGTAATACAGTAAGTGGTACAGAATATAAACATATCAGTTGTTTGAAAGAACAAATCTTGCCAACATTTTCGTATGAAGCTACTGTTCCACGCCTCGCGTCGATTCAGCTTGCACATATGCACCTCTTTCTGGATATGGGGGAAATGAGAGCGCAGTCAGGGGAACTGGCTCGTGCTCGTAGGAGCGCCGGACTTTCCAGGAGGGTAAGTGCTTTTGCGGTGCAGTCTTTACACGCCTGGCCGAGCGACCGTCTTGCGTGAGAACCAACTACGTCATTGATCACAATACTGTCAGCCAACATTGCATAACGGAAGACGTGGTAGGTTTTACTGTGGGAAACGATCCGAACTCCACGTGTTTACCAGAACGCACAGTTGCAGAACATTACCCCAGGTTCTACGCAACATTACGCCACGATCTCTAATGAGCTTATTTGGAAGGGCACCTCTGCTTAACTAAAAGTAATGTAGAAAACAGTTACATTGTTTAATTTGTTTCAAACATAATATTTGTGAAAATTGTTTGAACTAAAAAATCATTTTTCATCTGGTAAATATTGAAAAGTTGTGAATTCCTATAATCTTATAGGCTTATAGCAGAACTTACATAACGCCAAAGAACTATTATGACGCAGTCCCTTAACAAACGAGCCATGGGCCGCGCGTGATTTTTTCTTCTTCATCCCTGTTACCTCCGTACCCATTACACGCAAACACATTTAGGAATATGCACTCACTCATGCCCTACCATACTCCATGTAGAGAGTATGGTAGAGGTGACCCGGTAGCGGCGGTGCCACGCCAGTGGGGATACCTAGAGGGGAAAATCCCCGCCGACCGCCGTGTAGGTCGGCGATGAATCTCACGTTCTAGCTAGGGAAGAACATCGTCATAAGCAGAGATATAACATGCACTGTACTTACAGGACTAATGACCTTGTTTGCGCCTGGAATCACGAAATAATCAAATAATGTATCCCATAATAATTCATCAGAGCATTTTCCAAGTTAGCGACAAGGCTCTGGCCTTCGGCCATCAGGAGAGGGTTTTGTGAATTATTACGAGTTAACAATAAAGAAAAACGTTGTTCTTTGTTGAAATTCGCATATCTAATTCCTACAAAGAGCAGCGTGCAAAGAATTCCCCTATCCTTATAATAAACTATATTAAAAGACATAACTTACATTGAAATCATGTAATTAGCCTTCATAGCAAATTAGCTCATCGAACTTATAAATTTTTTCGTTTGTACTCTGAAAATATTAAACAATATCAAACAATTCTCAGTGAAGTTGTCATTGAGTCTTTTGAAACCACGTAAATTACGGAGGGAATGAATTTTCAATTCAATATCAACATAAAATGGAAACGGAATTCGTATTTGGCGAAAATGAGCGTAAGGCGAGAATAGAATTCAAATCTGAGAACCGAAGCTAAACTTCAGACTACTAATCGAATGTCCTTCAGCATAGATTCATGTCCTTCAGTTAGATTACTTGTGTACCACGCTTTGCGTCACTTGACTATATACATAGATTACTCAGGCAATTTGTTGCTTTTGATGAAAATGGGTGATTATTAATTAGTTCATCTTGATTACATATATAGTTTAAGGTTTTGTCTTTCACATACAATTTTTGAAATGAACTTCGTTTCAAATTAACTCGCACTATTCCATACGTATCACAAGTCTGCGACTTTTTGCTGCTTTTGAAAACTAAGGGGACAATGAGTTGGTATTTCAACCTGATTATATATGTGCATTCAGTTTCTTCACATCGCCCACAGTTTCTGCGAAATTTACAATTGATTAAATTTCAAATGAACACTTTCAATAAATTACAATAACGTACGTATCGTTATATAGAAGTCAATCGGTACTGTTTGAAAATAAATCGATCGCTTTCTAAACACAGATTCAGTTAGTTGATCCCTGGCATTTAGCAATAACTGTTTGTTACAAAGGCTGTAAACGTTCATCTAATTGGTGGGAAATTTGTTTTAAAGAATGACGAGTTCATCTAGGACAGCGTTGTCCAACTAGCAGCCGCTGTGCCATTTATTGCGCCCCGCAAAGTGTTATTATTTAAACGTGAAAGTCCCTCGAGCTAGAGCACTATATACCTATCGCACGCGCCATATTGAAGTCAACCAACACCACCTATATTATTAAATATGTGTCTAGTTGGTGTTGGGTCAGCACCCCCTTAATACAAAAATATGAACACTTTAGGAAAATTATGAAGATCACCTGGAATGTTGTTAAATCTTTAACTAGGATTTACCCCTGCTTTCTGTGTGAATGGGATAGCAGGGTTCGTAAATTACACTGAGTCAAAAGGGATTGGTCAATCAGAAATACTTATAAGATAAAAATCTCATAAGTTTAGTTCTCTGAAAATGGGACTAGACCATATTTTTTGCCATTTCTAGCTACAAACAAGAGAAATATGATTCACTCCAAATTGTAATGCGTGTGTTTTTGGTTTGTTTTTATCGTTTGCTTTTACTCCAGTCAACTTCATCTTACTCCACGTCGTTTCAGAATAGTGGCGAGGGGTCGCATGATGCAAACCGTAAGTGGGTTCCCACACATCCACCTAAGAAATGAAATAAAACAACATAACACCCTAGTGTCGTAAAGCCTACGGACGTAAATTAAATTTGTTATATAAATCAAGGCCTGTCAATGTGTAATCTTGGTATGCATTATTATAATTCAGTTGCTCCATCTGTGAGGTTATGGGATCTTTTTACAATGTTGGTACTCATTCCAGGATCTTAAGAGCCGGGGCGTTACGAACACACGAAACGATGAAATAAAAGAGAGCAACTTCATATCCTAGTGTCGTAATTGACTAGCGCTCAATTGTCCTAAATTCAATTTATAATATTCATCAAGGTCTTTCAGGAGAAAAAAATCAGCATATTAAACAATATTATTATTTTTGTTCTTATTATTGACCTACATTCAGTACACTCCTGTCCTTCCGATCAGCAGGTCTCTTGCAAAAGTGCAGGTGGCGCGCTCTGGCACCCGCGCGACCGATCAGTCGACGCGACGACGACGCCCCCGCCTCGCGCTCCAATGTCGCGTGACCTCCCACAGCGGGGAGCGTTGTGAACGTGGCTTCCGCGACCCACGCACAATCGCGCGAGTTCTCATTAAGCCTCGTTCCGACCCAGGATTTCTTGTGTGAGCCCACAGACTGCGAGTATGCCTACTAGTAGGCTCTGGCTTGACACACAATTTTACACTCTCGCGAATCGTCCCACCACCCCGTCCAAGGAACAGTGTAGAAAGGCACCAGCATCCACTCGGAGTTGACAGGAGGAAACCATGGACGTGACAGATCAGAGGAGACAGCTCGTAATTCTCATTCCGGCTGCAACAATTGAACCTGCTTGGCTGGTCTCAGGTCCAAGTCTCGTATCACAGACGTCCGTCGACTCTCGTCCTCAAGAACTCCCATCCAACGCAGTTTCAGCTGTTGCAACTATATATAAATGTAAATAAAAGAATTAGACATGAATAACACAATTAAAATATCTTACTTAGTTTCATGTACCCTTGCAAAACAAATTTTAACTGTAAATGCAATATCCAGATGTTGTTTAATATGTAACACACTAAATGGAAGTATGGAGTTAAGAGGATAGCTAAAGTGTTGTAGTTCTCAAAAATGTGTATTTAGTATTTTATTTTGTGATTTTTAATGTAGAGTTTGTTCAATGCGCAAACATTAGTAAAACGAGCAAAAGGAGCTTGCGCCAAGGGAGCAGCTCTAAGGGCCCCAGCCCTAGTCGCGCAGAAAGGAGAGGGGAGATAGGAGACGTTGTCTATGTTCGCAAGAGCGTCGGGGCTCCCATGAGAAAAAGAAGCTCGTGCGGGCGACGTTTGATGCGCGTGGTCTAGACTATCCGGATAATCTAGACTAGGGGTGTCCAATTTGCAAGGCCTCAAGGGCCACAACTAAAACCTTTAAAATGGTTGCCATAATTTCATTACTCGAGCGATCCACATGTGACCCCGTATTGTTGACCTCGGCGGTTTGTCCGACTCCGCTTAAACGGAAGGCGGATAGAACCTGCGTGATATCAAGCCGTATCGTGCATAACCTATTAAAGCACATAGAAAAAAATTCGTAAATCTAAACTTAACCTATTTTTACATTCCAGAAGCGTTGACGCCGATAGGGCGCGTGCACTAGGCGCACAATAACTAATAACCTTTCGCGTGCCACTGCATATGGCACCGTGGGCCGCATGTGGCCCGCGGGCCGCCTGTTGGACAATCCTTGCCTAGACCATGCATTTAGTAGTAACTTTTATGAACTTTCAGATTATGATGTTTCGATGAACTCTGATTAATGCACATTTCACCTTGTTTTCGAGTTATTCGAGAAAATTTGAAACTGTGATCTTAAATTCTTGTTTAAAGAATCGGATAGAAGAATAGAGGTAGTTTGATTACAAGTACGTAGTAACTTTTCTTTTATTCCGAAAATTACGTGTGCAATATTTTATTAAAATTTGAATAGAATTGTAGATTTGTATACAATCAGATTGTGATATGAAAAAAATAAACCCAAATTACAGTCGACAAAATGCTCTACTTGTTAAGTTACCGAAATTGATTTACAGGTAGTCGAAATTAGCCAGAACAAACAAAAACATTCAAAAAGAATTCAATGTGTAACAAGTCAAGATGTCAGAGACTTTAAACAACAAGACCTTTCGTGTGAACGGCCCGACGTTGGACTGAAGTTATAGATTGGCAAGGTCGGACACCGTGGTGACTGGCAATATATGATCAATCATATATAATCATATAAAATCAACAGGCAGATTGAGAGTAATGTCTTATTGAGTAGAGAATGGTTCATAGTCTGGATAATGAAAGTTTCTATGCAATATAAGACGGAGCATATGTTGAAGCATAAAGAGGAGTTGAATATTTTAAACTATCGACAGAAAATATAGTGTTGTTGGAGAAATTTAAAGATTCGGGAGTACAGATGATATTTCGATGACTGGTAAATGTGAGCAAGAAGGTGTACGTTCGGTTACATGAACGAACTGAAAATATATTCAAAGAATGTTAAGATTATGTTTGGTTTCCTCTAGTTAACTCTGCACAGTTCCTTTCTTTACTTTTTTAAATTTTTTATTACTGTTTAATATTGTGAATAATTGTTTTGCTTGATTTTGAAATTTGGAAATGTTCTTTAATTTCATAAAACGGTAAGTTACCATTATTTAAGTCTACTGTGACGTCATGGATACTCACAGCGACCAGACACAGAGCTTTCGTATAACAAATATATTTATTAACAAGAAAACAAAACAAATATATACACTTAATAATCTACTTACACCCTAGCTCTGATAGACCTACTATCCCCTGATCGCGGGAGCGATCCAAAACCCGATTGAAGATGGTTTTGATTGTGGCATTCGCCACTCCTACTTTTGAAGCGCGCACAAAGTCTAGCTTCCGTGACCGGATGTCACGCTGGGACACAAAGTCCGTTCTGGCGCACCAACGGCTGGTTTGCCTCGATCGCAGGAGCGATCTTATCCCATTGAGAATCGGCGTGAATCGTGGCACTCAACCACTCTTCACCTCGGAGCACGCACACAGCATCGCTCCCCCGTGACCGCAGTCACCCAAGGACATAAAGTCCGCAGGCTTCGTCAACTAATGACTCCAGCCTCGCGAGCCTGGCTCGCATATGCACCGTCTTGGCGCCAAGTTTTGTGCACACGCACGAGGTTCTCCCACTGTCTCCAGAACCTACCTACTGGCTCTGTACACTCAGTTATATAGGCGAGGCCCACGTGACCTACTACGTCACGCCACCCCCTCGCTTGTTATAACAGTGTAATGTGTATAATTGTGGAATACGATGTTCCTCCATTCTATCGATATGGCGCAGCCATTCTTTCCTGTTTTCTAAGATCCTTTCATATCCATAGTTCTTTACGGATATCCTATTTCCATTCCATAGTTCTTTACGGATATCCTCATTTCTTATCTGGTCTTGTTTAATGCAGACTTCAACTTTCCTAAGAAATCTCATTTCTGCTGCTTGAAGCTTACTTTGGTCTCTTTTTTTCATTATCCATGATTCACTTCCATACAGGAGAACTGGAACAACGTATTTACTTTTACTAATTTCATTAAACAACTTAAAGATTGTTTGTAAGTATGATGTATGCTGTATACTTTATTGTTCTTAACATTAACATTAATAATTAATTTAATTTAAGACAATACACAGATGAGATCAAATTTCTTTCTAAAGGAACAATTAACTTTAAATTCTTACATTTATTGTCGTGCTTTTTACTATTGCAATGTACATGAATTATAAGCTGGAAAGGGTGACTAAATGCTGTTCAGAGCGTTACATAAAGTGCATTCCTCCTGAACAATAGTGACGTAACGTGTACTGAAAGTCAAAGACAAAGCATCAGAGATAGAAAAATAATATTAACAACATTCATTCGTCCATCAAAACATCCATCCATTCACAGTGGTCACGCACATCTCATCAAGACTATGACGACACGAAGAAAAGCAGCTTTATGAATTACTTTCAGTCTATTAAAAGAGATATGGTATTGAAAGGTGCCTAGAAATTTGACAGCAAAAGGCAAGATTCAGATTAAGGTAGTTTAATACTTTATAGTGAACAAGATATTACGTCTGTTCCCACACTGTTACGTTTTGAGAACACTCTTTTCTTCTACATTCTTCCACCTCGTCTGCCGCAACGTAAAGACCACGTTTACATCTGATTCATAGCACAAGGCCACCATGCTATGATAGTAGTTATCGAAGCTTATCTCATGCATTTTGCCAACACACATGTGAACTTGCCACACGCTACTAAGAGCTTCTTCACAAAATATGACATGCCGTTAATAGCATAGCCATATTATCCACATTATCTTTGTAATACGGTCACATCTGGTAAATCATCTAGAAAATCTGGCGCTCAAGAATCACGTCTGGTGGTCACTGCGCTCGTAAACCATGAACCAACAGTGTAGAGGATAAGGACCAATAATATTAAGAAAAAGGAATTTCGTCTGTACCAATATTTCCGTGTTGTTTTCTAGCTAGTCTGTTATCTGTTTTATCTCAGACTTGCTGAATTGTCTGCTCAGTCATGTGAGCAACCGCATTTATACCAAACCACAGCGGGCAAGGGGTTGTCTGCGATCAACACGTAAAATTAGCAAAGGGATTTCGGATCTTTTATTGGGAAGGAGCAAATTTGACGGGCCTATTATAAACATGAAAATATTCGTTTATATTAATGTTAGAAATTAATGTGTTGCAATTATATACATTGTTTTCAATTTAGTTAATTACTTAATTGATTTTTATTCAATGTTATTAAGTATATTAGTTGAATACTGAGGTGACAATCCCCATTGTTATTTGAACGGTCTGAACAGTTAAAACATTGATGAATTTTTCTCAGAGAATCTTTTATCGAAATATCCAAAATGTTTATTATTCATTATGAACACAATTGTTTATCATAAATGCAGGATACATATTTTAAAGCGTACATTAATAATTTTTAACTTTTTTAACATTAAAAGTATTATGTATTACTTAATTTAACGTTTAAAAATGAGAATGTAGTCTTCAGTTTTTGGCACGATCGAAAGTATTTTTAGTTTTTCATGATTTTAGGCATCAAAGTGTTTGATTTCTAAGTAAATAACGTTTAAAAGCAAAACATAATTGAACGAGAATTTATGAATGGTTATTCGCACTGGCTTATCCGGGGGGGGGGGGGGGCAAACACCAAGAGTTTTGTTTACCTTCCTTTATTTGGCAAAAATGATTTAAATATTTATGTTCGAATTATGTAATTATTTAAATAATATTTGTATAGTATCATACATACAGTACATAAATAATATACAGTATAATAACAAATATGTATTTGTTATTATATGTATTAACAAAAATCTACGACCCCCCTCCCCTTCAACTGATCGGCTGCATGCGACCCCGGATATTAGCAGTAACACTGAACATTATCCCGCGCGTTTTACAATACTGGATAAAAGTTCACCAATTTATTTATATATGTTATTCGTTCAGCTTAATAAAGTTATTTTCGCTTCAATATTATTCAATTTATTCTCAGAATGCAATAACAAGTAAATCTTTTATAACAAAAATTTTAAGATTCGCGAATTGAAATGTCTAAATATGTTTTTTAAACTTTTACCAAGATTGAAGGGGGGCAGTTTCCCCGTCTTGACCCCCCGCCTCTGCGTAAAATGATTCATATTTGTTTTACAATGGGTGGCTAACCACCTGGAGAATGTTCGCATGTAGTCAATGCATTTATATAGCTAGAATGCAAGAAAACTCTTAAAATCTATTTTTAATAAGCACTATTTACACGCATAATTCTGTCATTAAAGTATATTCCATTGCGAGTTTAATTAAAAGTGCGAAGAAAGTAAATAACGCTAGGTATTTGAAATTCGGAATTTATGACTTGGCCGTTTACATCCGTTTGATGACCTTACGCCCCACCACTCCAGATACTCTGATAAACATCAACATTGTAAATAAATCCAATATTATTATGATTCAGTTGCTCTGCATATGGGCTTATATAATATTCGAGCTGTTTACAATATTGATATTAATTGCAGTACCTGCAGAGGTGGGGCGTAAAGCACCCACAAAACGTCGAAATAAAAAACAACGTAACACCCTGCTATCGTAACAATTTTGCCCTTTATGGTCCTACATACAGTTAATAAATAATAATAATAATAATAATGTGATAAAAGCTGGAATATATAAAAAAATATGACGCGAAATACCTCGGT
Organism: Gryllus bimaculatus; assembly: GCA_017312745.1. NCBI lineage: Eukaryota > Metazoa > Arthropoda > Insecta > Orthoptera > Gryllidae > Gryllus > Gryllus bimaculatus. The sequence continues at coordinate 5,735,713 of BOPP01000063.1, forward strand.
TTGTCATACTTTCTGAGAATTGACCTGGGTTTGTACCGCGAGTCATTGAGAATCAATGAGCTTTTTTAAAACAAAATAAATTATTCACACAAATTAAATAGTTGAGTATTCTAAACATAACTCCTAAGGATGAATGACGGATACAAAGAAAATCAGCGAAATTGCAATTTCGTATTATACTTTTGTTGCTTTATATGAGAAAACAATTACTTACCAAGTACTTTGATATTTTCTTGAAATCAATGAAATTTTGATTATAATGATCTAGTGCCGGATCTAATTAGCCCTTTCAGTTCCACTGACGTCACATGGCTACATCACTTTCTTGGTTTGATTATACTGCTTGAATATAATTCCTATCAACAACTTCGATTTCTATTAATTTGTGGCTTATTTGAATCATTTAACAAATATAATCATACGATATATACTTTTTCTGTGGATATCTGAGGTTGTTTTCTCTTTGATGTACGTCCAAATGATATTCATAACACTGCAGAGTCATTTTTCTTGTTGAATTTTGCAGCTTTGGTAAATTTCTGAGACAGATGTATTTTCCATTTTGAAGAAGAGGCATTGTTTACAGAACATATCACAATATATGGATTTATGCACAAGCTTGGGAAATATTTAAATGAGATATGAGCAGTTGCCATATGGCTACAACGGGCACATAGAGCATACATCACCTACAATTGGAAGTTTATTCATATCTTTAACTGCGTGATATAAACCCATTTTGAAGCAAAGATGTTTTATATTATAACAGAGGCTTCATTAAATCTATAAATGACAAATAAACCCAATGCTTGCTATATTCTTCCTCTTCTCCTTCAGGTCTATAAGCACTGTCTTTTTCGCCTCCGTTCCCGTCCCCATCTTTTATTCAGGCGACCAGGATTCATACCCCCTTGTGGGTGGTATTGTAGAATTATTTTCAGGCAGTTGTCTTGCATCCTTTCGTTGTGCTGTGTGCAGGAATTTTGGCAGTAATTGATTTTCTCACGAAGATTACTTACCCCAAGTTCTTTACGAATTTCTAAATTCCTTTTCTTGTCCATCAGCTCATAACCACCCACTGATCTCAGAAATCTCATTTCAACACTGTAGTCTAGTGCTATCTTTTTTGGTCATTGTCCAATTTTCACTTCCATAAAACATGTATGTGTTAATACCTTATAGAATTTAATCATAGTGTCCCTTTCTTTGATATAGCAACGAGAAACACATCAGTGATGTTTTCCGGTGAAGAAGAAAAAATTGTCTTCACCAGAAAAATATTGTTCAATTCTGTGCAGATGCCGAATGAAAATAAAGAAATTCTTGAAATGCACAATAACAAACTTCATAATCAAGGGACACATTATGTTCAAAAATTACGAAAGGTATTTCATGTTTCAGATCAAAATTAATATAAATCAATTCAAATGTTGATCATTTATTTACATCTATTTTTGATCTAGGGAAAGAGAATGTAAAAATACTGAAATGAAATTGTGTCTGAAAGGAATAAATATCATTTACTGAAAAAGAAGGTACCGCCTTCCAGGTGCACCGGAAGCAGTTCAACAGCTGTTACTGTAAAAAGTAAAAAAAGGGGAAAGCAAGCATTGCTAGGTGGTTTTTCACGACCTAATGTTTAAAATATTGGGCGAGGGTATATATTACCAACCCAAAGAACTGATTTCATTATTGACGTAGCAATAAAGGCTAGTTTTATTGTAATTATTTCTAGAAGAATACCATTTAGTACGTTTCCTATTTGCCCACTGTGTAGCTGTATGGCAATATTTGATAAAAAAGAAACTAATGCGAGGAAAATGTTAAAAACTTGTTTTAATGTTTTTTGATAGTCCCCTTTATCAATTTTATGCCTTAAATATTTTGTTTCTTTATTAAAAAACAATTTTGCATTTAAAGGGCTTAGCTCACAACCGATCCCTTGATCATAATCGACCCTCCCAGTCGATACCGCCCTCTTTGGTACCCTGATCAACAATAGTTTAGTGTATAAAAAAAGTAGTTGCACCTAACCTGAGCTAACCATCCTCTGCTCCGCCGCTCTTCCGAAAACGTTACCTTCCAGTCTCGAAGCAAAAATAATAATTTTCTTTGCAAACTTCATTATTTGTTCACTTCAAATAAATGTTGGAATTGTCATCGGGGTAAAACTTCGACGACCTGGGGTAATTTGTGTTTTTCTGACGGTACACCGGTTAAATGTCCTACCATTTAAGATACGATAATTTAAGTAATTTTTAGATCACCGTTGTCTACCCACTCCCAACCTAAATATATGACGAATTCTTTATTGTGCTATAAGACACACGGCGGAAATTGAAATCAATTGAGTTCTTTGTGTCGTAACGTGGAAAAATTCCAGTGCGGCACACTTTCCAGGAAACTTAGGTCATTCCAAAAATGCAAAAGAAACTAGTGGTGCTAAATCAGCACGTACGTACTTGCCCGTATTTTCACGCAAAATTATGCAAAAAGTATTTAAATATTGAAAACTTGTACATGACCTTCTTTCCAAATCTATCTTTAAGAAGCAGATTTCATTAATGAAAAAATCTTTATCTTTAATATTTTAGTTATATGAAGACTCCAAAAAAATTCAACTATCGCAATATTCTTAAAATTATTTCCTGGAACATCACAAAGAACAAAATTTCTATTCTCGACACCACGTGATAAATAACCCCTTTGGCCAATGTCACCTATATTGCCCCCCCCCCCCAAATAATCTTCATATCCTGCGTTCCTTCCAAGGCGATCCCAGCAAATATTCTGAGTAAAAATGTATCCCTCTTTAATTTTGTTTAGCTTCAGATAAAGAGCTTGTTTTTTGTCTTTCAGGTTCTGGAGCAGCCTGAGCGACTCACGTGGTTGGACCTTTCATTTAACATGCTTTCAACTGTGTCTTCCGAGTTGGCATCGTTTTCAAATTTAAAGATTTTATATCTCCATGGAAATTTGTTAAAAGATTTCACACACACACTAGAAGTGTTGAAAGCTTTGTCAGATTTGTTTAACCTAACTTTACACGGCAATCCCATCGAAAGTAAGAAAGGATATCGCAGCAAAGTATTGGCGTCTCTGAATAAATTACGCTCTCTTGATTTTATAAATGTTACTCAAGCTGAAAGAGAAAGATATGTACAGACAAAAAAGGGAAGATGAAACACTGTACAGAAAGAATTTTTTAAATCGCTTTTTCTCAATCTAAGAATCTGAAATGTGTCATACCAATGAGTTAGTGATAGTTTCAACATGCATCGTATCCCTACAGAATATGAATTTTTTGCGTCCGCCGTCGGCACTGACTCTCAGTCAGTGGAGAAACGCGTATAAAAATGTATATAAAAAATGAAAAAAAAAAACAGCTTATTACAAAATATTATTCTCAAAATCATGTTACAAAAAAATACGAATTCCAAAATTTAATGAGATTGATTGGACGTCAGTACGAAGAAACTCGAACATACAATAAAAGTATTAGACCAAATAAAGAAAATAAAAAAATATACTAGTTTAAATATTATTAGGGTAAAAATGGCGCAAGTCCAATTTACGTTACAGAATTTTCGAAATTTGTAAAAGTTACAAATAATATGAGAATGTTTGTGGTGATATAACACCAACGTTTTCCTAGACGGACCCTCAGAGTTCTTGTAGAGGAGCCGTTCCGGGAGAGTGGCACATTTATTGGAACTTTGAAGTCAAGAATGACCACATTATTGGTCCATTTTTCAGAGAGTTCTTCAAATTTTGAATATTTTGTTTTTTGCGCATAATATCTTGCACAAAATCCAGCTTTCCAATTCCTTTTACTGACATCTCGTATATTGTGACGTAGTGAAATAAGAAATAAATTTCAATAACAAAATAAAAATAATATATCCAAAGATTATGTACAAGTTACAATGAATTGCTAATATTAAAACACTCCGGCAACCTTTTCCTTTCGGAACACTGCTTTACCGCAGAAAATACAAGCCACGCGTGATGCGCGCCGTCGGACCTCTGTCCCGTGACAATTACCGTCACATGGCCTGACGCCAAAAGTTAACCCGGTCGTGGCGACCGTGTGCCTACAGCACGTGAGATTGTCTGGCCCTTACTCTCCGGACATCTCGCCCTCACTCCTACACCCTCCTTGTACATACACGTACAAGCTACCCGATGCAAACTGAATGAGAACGCGGGCGCAGATAACGCCGCGTTAAATAGTTGAGGCTGACACCCCCACCACTGTTCCATAGATAGACTCGCACTGGCGCGAGGCTCGCAGGCCAGCCTTTGGTTTACGCCCACACACAGAGAATTCTCAGGTTGGCTGCCTGCTTCCGGTTGAGGCACGCTAGCTAGCCTCCTCGGAGTTTACAGCCAACGGTATTTTTGTGGCTCTGCGGCTCTACATGAGTCAACCGCCAGAGCGCAAACTCCGGATGTTCAGGCTTAACCCCTCCTTCCTCCCCCGCAGCGTACTTTCACCAACCTAACGGTTCTGGCCCTCGTGTTAACGACGCCACAATATCACTGAGCCGTCTTCATGATTTACACTTCGAATGGGCTAAAGCCCAATAGCGTTTTCAAAGAAACTTATTTCTCGTTATTTGTGTAGAGTTAAACAATCGCAGAGGTTGATTTTTTATACAATTGCTGACTTTTTTCGTAAAAAGAACGACGTGCGGTACCCAGACCCATGTGAAAATAGCAGATACATTAAAATGATTGGGTGACCACCTATACGATGCTCACTTTCTTCCCGCTTACACGAAAATACTCTTACACTAAAAAGTACACAAGAAGTAGCTACATTGACTGCAATAAAATAACTGGCCCTTCGAATCACAACGCACCTACAGTTGACATCCCTTTGTGTTTGACCGCACAAGCTTGGAGGTTTAAGTCCCATCTCCTTAAGTCCTATCGCTATTTTGTATTTCACATAATTAAAATATTTTAAGTACATTTGATAGAGATAACTTAATTTTTAATTTATGGATTTATTTCTTTTAAGGCACTATTGAAAACGATTTCACTTCGGACTAATGAAATATAAAGGACAGTTACCACAAAGTGGAATAATTTCGAAAGGGCCATTAAAAGATTTCTTTAACATTAGTTACTGATCACAATAACATTGATAGTTACTATATACCGATCAATTTTTCGGTATGGAAGCAACTTTCAGTAATGGGAACTCTGCACCAAATCAACTACTTCAGATGTATCAATTAGCAATGATTATCATAAAAGTTTACTTTTTCTTGTATAATTGATGTCCTTAACGTACCTGAACATGAAAGTTGCGTTGACGCACGTCGTACAATAATACTGATCTTATGCGAAACGGCACACGAGCGCTTTGGCCGTTTCGCCCAAGATAGTTTTAATCTACGACGCGCGATAAATCTCGAGTGACGAGTCGTAGCAGGTAATATTGAGGTGCCTTTTAGCTCATCCTGAATATTATCTTAAATAACAAATCATTTTAAACAACTGTATTTCTTTACCCTGACATGTGATCTACCCTCTGTTACATTGACTTGTGATCAGCTTTGGAGCATTTTAAATTATCAATATATATGCCACATTAAGAAACTTTGCAAACGTGTGTGTTCACTTTGTGTGTCACAAAATAATTATTATTCTTATTAAACTTTTGCCATTATTTTGTACAAATTAATTTTGCCAAAGTAGCAATGTTTTACACATATCAGGGGATAATAAAATTAATATAAATAACTGGTATCTAAATACAAAGTTGAAAGAAAGAGAAAAAAAACCAACCTAGTATACAACTGAACTTTAGTTTCAAAAATTTTTTGAAAGTAAAATGATATAAATACAACAATCTTTATGACCCAACTGACAACTCTGCCCTCTAACCGATGCAGAAGAATCAAAGCACTGGTGATTGGGAGAGGCTCATTGAATACAATATACAGCAATGAATCTCCACTATTTATTGAAAATACCGTTGTCAAAAAATAAATTACATTTCAACAACATAAATATCATAAACACAACACACAAAATCACAAGTACCATCTCAATGGTAATATTTAAGTAGGACTACCAGCATATCAAGATTCACACCCACCACTTACAATACACATCGCATAACCTTCCTGGAAGCAAGGTTTAATACAGTAGTTCAGCTTCCTGCCTAGGCACAATCATCATTCATGGCTTCATATAAAAATAAGTCAAACCACAAGATGTGTGGAAGAATTTGGTAACTTGAATGTAAGGAAGATTGCATCACACATTGTATTAGAGCACAATTCAAGAAAAACTTGAAGATACATCTTGAAGCTGAACTACTTGGAACAACAAACAGAGGAAAGCCTCTGACGGGAAATACTGCTTTCACAAATGTAAATCTTACCTTAAAAAAATAATTACCTTTAAAGAATTACAGTAGCATTACCAATAAATTAATAGTGCCAGCACTATTTTCAATAATAATAATTTTGACAGTTAAGCGTTAAACAATAAATAGAAATTATAAATATGTTTGTTCTCGTAGATTAAAATTCATAACAATCTTGAGAATGTCTCTTCAATGAAATTTATTCCATGTCTTGTGATGCAATTTAATTTCACTTCATATAACAAATATTAAGAATGCATCATTGAACACTGGAATAGAAATGATCTGAAAATCAGAATTTCAAAACTGTATAATCCTGTTATATCTGTATATTTCTGCCCAAGGGTAACACACAAAGTGAATGGAAACAATTTGTCTTCAAGTAGATTCGTATTACATTTAAAGTAAGGAAAAAAGTAAAAGACTTGTGACAAGATTTTCCAATCATTCCTAATCATATTGTGTATCATCACAATTAGACACAAAAATGTATAATAAATAACTACTCTCTAGATCAGTGTGCCTTGTTCACTGTTCATAGACAAAATCCAATCTGATGTGACATGCAAAGTCTATCTGTAAGTACAACTTAAATACAGTATTGTCACATACAAATAAAACTGATTTAAGCTTAAGAATTCAACTAACAGTCAACATTAGCATCAAGCTGCAGCATCACCTCCTGCATTAGGTAAATTTGTTGAATTAAAAAAGCTAATTATGTAGGAAGATATTCTCTCTGGATTATTCAAATGAAGGTGATGTGTACCTTCCACTTCATGGTACACAACTCTTTTTGCATTCTCCCTAACTTTGTCAAGCACCAGTCCATAATATTGTGGATTATCGAAACGCAATCCAGGATTAGCCTTCAAATTTAACACTTCACATTTAATTTTTGTTGCATATTCTAGCACCATATCCAAAGAAAGCATTCCCATTCCAGCAACCTTTAACCGCACATCCCTACAAAAATTATAAGTATCACCTTTTCCATTAGTGGTAGCTGAAGCAGCTGGGACCATTCCTCGTTTCATCATAACTTCTGATGAGTCTTTAGTCAAAGAGCTCTTGTATGCATCTACCACAATACCAATCATTTCATCATAATTATAACATGGCATGTTCTCCACAGATAAATTTTCATATTTTAGAAACCTGTCAATCATTGTACCGGTGTCATTAACTACTCTAGAGATGTCTCGAACTGTTGGGCTAGCTATATCTAATTGAACCAGTTTATCAATTTCTTCTGGGAAGGACGCTGCATACAAGAATCCTATGGCTCCTCCTAATGAATGTCCTATGATAGACACACTCTTCCAATTGAAATGTTTTACAATTCGTCGAACAAGTAACAATCCATCCCAAAACAAATAGTAGTACTGGCCTTTGGGATAATGCGAAGAGCGGCCGTGACCAGGCATGTCAATACAAAGAAGAGCCATATGCGGAGTTAGTAGAGGAGCCAATTTGTCGAAAGTTCCAGCATTATCTTGCCATCCATGAAGGGCTAATACCGGTTGTTTATCTCTTGGGCCCCACCATTTTCCTGTTATAAAAACACTTGTCAGCCATACAAATCAGTATATAAATATAATAAATGAACAAGAGTCATGAGAACAACTGTCAGTGCCAACTAAAATGTTCGAATTAATGAGAATGCTTACCGGTAACATGTCCCCAAGGCATGGGAATTTCTATTTCTGGGACGTCTGCCATCACAGATACTTATTGTTACTTTTCAACTCACGGGCTTTTCAATTTCGTTCTATCAATCCACACTTATTCTATATTTGTTCACCTTATAATCTCAAACACATTACACCGGCACCAAGACACTCGCCAACATACTTCAAAGCCCACAGCTCACATCAACTCCACATCCTATCGCTCCGAGCGCAGTTACTGAACTGATGAAGAACCGGAACAACCATTCTTTTATATACAGCATGCGAATCTCCTCGAAATGGTACAGATTCGTTCACCGCACATGCATTTTCCTGAGAATCACTTCTCAACTAGTGACGTAATTGACAGAAATTCAAATGTCAACCTATTCGGGTTCTGGAGGGAAAACTATTTATTCGTTGAGCTATGATGAAATTGCATTTTTATAACAATGACTTGCAGTTTTGTATCGAGATTACTTACTTAAACCAAACACTTTTTTTACATGATTTCATTTTCTATTTCAGTTTTTACTATTGTCCTTTCCTTACTTTCAAGTTAAGACAACCCTCCAAAAAATGTTAAAATTTTCTATTCAATACATTTTTGTGTATGTTTGTGTTGCTTTCATTCCACATAATTAAATGACAACGTTACCTATTCTGATAGAAAATATGGAATGAAATAGAAAATAAATATTCCTGTTTTTATTCAAAATTTTTGGGAAGCAAAAGTCATTATTTAAAAGCTTCCATTTTCCATATTTTAAAATATAATAAAAGAGTTAGTTTTGGCACTTCATTTCCATTTAATGCTGTAATTACAGAGCAATAGTTATTTATAATTTCAAAATAATCTATTCACTAACAAAGTGTGAAAACCTGTCCAAGTTTTCAGTTTCCTGAAACAAGCATTTTCTCAGATGTTATGACTTATACACAATTTAAAATTGAATAGCTAAAACTGATATTATTATTATTATTATTATTATTATTTATTATTATTATTATTATTATTTTTTTTTTTTTTTTTTAGGAAATATATCAATGAAAGATATTTAAACTGTAGCAGGCATATCTATGATGATTAAATCAAGTACAGATTATTTAATATGATTACACTTCTCAAATTGTGCATATAAAATAAATATATTTCCTGTGTTGTTTTTCAAACATGTTTCAAAATTATAAATTAATACAAATTTTCAATATTCATTACATTCTTCTCTACTCTCGAATACTAGGAAAAAATTACACAACTCTCACACAGGCATATCTAGGTATTCAGATGCCATGGCAAGCATTTGCCACCCTGTTGGGATACTTCAAATTATGGTTATTTGTTTTAGTGGGTATACTCTAAATAGCACCCCTTGTGAGGGGTATTCATGGCAAATGGTGTGTCTACCATACAGTAGATACACCTTTGAATTCTCATATCAGTCTCAATGAGTTCACTTCTAAATAATGAGATAAGATTCAAGTTTTCTGTTTCAAGTCTGAATACAAATCTAAAATAGAAAGGTATAAATTCTCCAAACCTCATTCTTGTAACTTAATTTATATGTGATGAGAATAATCCAATGAGATATAAAAATCAGTCGAGTTGTTGATACTAAATTAACATTATTTAAATAAAGATAAAAAAAAAAAATTATTAAAAAAAAAAACTGTTTAAAATTCGAATTTCTGGAAATGATGGATAAGGAGAAAATCTTACAAGAGTACCTTTTTTTCAACCAATTTATTACTAAAGCCATTAAAAAGTAAAACTAAAAAGAAGTTTTTCATTGTGTAGGTAGAGTTAAGTTAATTGAAAAAATATATATTTTTTGGTCAGTATCACTGTTAGAAACATTTTATTTCTTTTTGTTGGGAGTCAGTTTTTGCTTCTTGGCCACCTAGATGTAGAGTTCATTGACGTATATTGTAATAAAAACAATTTTTGTATTTTTATAAAATTAATACAACCTCTTCCTTATAACTTGAAAGAGTCCAATTCGAGAAATTAAAAAATATCCAAAATTGCCAGAGTTTTAATAATTAAGGTTTGATATAAATGCAATACAGGCAATTGTAATAGACTACTTGGTACTAGTAAATATGATTTGCAGGTGATGACAAAGCAGCAATGACTGAAATATTTTCGAAGTATTTAACAATACTTAACTGATACATGAAAGAGAAGTTCAGAGTATAACCATTAATGTTGTAGCAATAGACAAGGCTTCACTAGAAATCTTTAGAAATGGTACAAATAAGGAGTAGTGAAAATTATCAGTAAGAAGTTAATAGGGCAAAGTAAGAACATAAAGCAAAGAAATGTGAAACTAGAAACTGTAACAGAAGTTGTGGGTTAGAACAGTATGCAGGAAGGATATTTTGGAGTTCTTGAAGTTTTCAAATAGGAATACATTATATTGCCCAAATAAAGCGTCCTTTAAAAAAAAAATTCTGAAAAAAGCTTTCTGCAGTCTAAATAAATTAAAAGCGCAAATTTTCAGCAAACCTCCCATATTTTATCCATACGTGAAGGGTAGTATTTGAATGCTAATGCTTCTTTGCCATTCAAATGGAAGATTTCTCAGGGTTTTATTTCAAAAGTAGATTTCACAGTAGGCTGCTATGGAGAAACACCACCTAGATATTGTCGAGGGGAGGCATTATGAATGTCCTTGTATCAAGGAGGGGCTATGGAATACCTTCCAGCCTATCCTGTCATGAAGCAAGGACATTGTATGTTATCAAAATTCAATAAACGAATCAACATAACGGTGGGATTACATTAGTAAAGACAAAAATATAATGAGTTCATGCGTAACTTCCTGGGGAAAAATTTGATTCACCTCAGAATGTTCAAAAATAGTTAATCTTCTACATAACAAATTGATTAATAACTCATTTTTTAATTTTTGATGGGTTATATCACTGTTCTGCTTAGCCATGTAATTTCATAAGATATTAGTCAACCTCCACCTCACCCTAGTAGCTTATATACATTTCTCAAATGACTCCTTCATACTGACACTCCGTCTTATCAATTTTGTTGTTGTTGTTGTTTTAATAGAGGAATGGCAAAAAGGCCAAGAAACTTGAATCCTCTTTTCCTCAATAAGGATTGCTTCTCAGATTTGGGCCCATTACAACAGTACATTTGTTTCAATTTTCTCCTCTACTTTTGCTCTCTTTTTCCATTTTGGCCCTTTCATTAAAGCTCGACATTCTTCAGCTTTTATTTTCTCCTGTTCTGCATTCTTCCTGTTTGCCTAGCGTTTTCAAATTTCTTCTTTCTCCAACTCTTTTTTATTCATCTAAAGTTGTGAAGCCTTCTTCTAGGGGTTTCTTCTAGTAGTGTTCCAATAATAAGGGTAACCTTCATAAGAGTATGCTTCTTACCGAATTTTGGAGTCTGACATTCGTTCCTTATCTTCTTTACCCTTGATAAGGGTAATGTAGATGTAAGGGAATTTGTAGTTATCTTCTTTCCTTTCTTTTTCCAGTGACAGTCCAATATCAAATCTTTTATTGGGGAGGCAAAGGGTCACCCCCGCACAAGATGGAAAAATGTTTCCCTAAATCAAGTGGCATAAGAGTAGTATACTGCAATTCAAACAAACAATATTTTTGAAAGATTTCTTCGCTGCCGTCCCATCACCCACATCCCTCAGCCAGAATGTGTTTTTTTTCTTTCAATTTTTTTGGCAACATAACATGATTTTATCTGGTTGAATAAAATAAAAAAATAATTTATTAGAAAAACATTTTTGAAATATTTTCTCAGTGCCAAATTCCAAAGCAGTTTTTTTAACACAACAAAAAATTGTTTTTACTGTCTTAGAACTCTGGAACAGGCTTGGAAGAAATCTGTAAAGTTCTCAAAACACAAAACGTTGGAATTTTTTCAGATTTTTTTTTCCATTGCTGAGCTGCAGATAAAAAAACAAAAATGTTGACCATTTTAAATCACATACACTTCGAAAATGGCTGCAACAGTTGTGAGCATTTATTTGAGTGTTTATTACACATTTGTAATGAAACTTGATCTGTTGTCAAAAAAAACAACGAAACTTTTTTGACAATGGCACCGACAGTACGAATAAAACAACGGATTCTCTTTTATAATAACAGAAAAGTAAAATTACACTATAGAGCATTGCATATAACAGAAAAGATTCGGGGGGGAAATAGGTTCTTTTTTCTCAGTGCACACTTGGCATAAAATATATCATGCTTTAGTTACAACATATCTTACATTATAATGAAAAACATACTTACAAAATATAACATAACATAATATAATATAGTTTTACTCAACATCTTTCGTATATTTTCACTTTCTCCCTTTTCAGAAATTGTAAACACACTGTTATTACTCGCGCAACTTTTCTTGAACGATGGATTGAAGACATGCGGGTAGAGTATTAGTTACAAAATCGGTCACTAGATTTTATGAAGCAATGCCAATCACTGGAGAACCAGTCATACCGTGGCAACTTTCTCAATAATTTGCGTATGAACGTTCTAAGGAGTTCGAGGTATCTCCTATGATGGATCTTCACTTTCTTCGGTCATTTCATTCGATTTTTGGGAGAAAATCACGGACAGAAGTTCCCGTCTTCAACAGAAAATATTTTCTATTCCGCGCAATGAAGATGTGTTAGGAATGTTGTCATCCTGGTTGTCATCAGTGTTCGCTGCGAGCTTTTGCCTTCTACTGTTTTGGGCCGGAGAGGGGGAAGAAAGGTAATCGTTCAAGCAAAGTTGCGTGATTAATATACACTTTGCAACCGGATCACAGAAAAGTTACTCCCTCGGTACGTTTCGCAGCGCTGACAAGTTTCTTTGAAAATCCGTTAAAAGAAAATCGTTTTATTCGACAGCGGCCTAAAATTTTCCGTTTGCCGACTACACTTCCATAGATTAAAGTATTGCTGGAAAACATGATTTTTATCGCATCCCAAACCCACGAAGCGTTCGTGAAAAGCACCTATTTTTAGACATTTAAAATATTAAAAACGCTAGGGAATTTGTTATGGAATTCATTTATTTAATCATAATATACAAATGTTCTTTGCAATTCTAAACATTATGCTATACAATAAATTACTTAAGGCTCTGAGAGTCTAGAATAGGACGTATCAATGAATCGTAGTAGCTGATGTTTTACTCCTGTTTAAAAATATCCAACCCCAAATGACCTTGTATGTTACCTCCAAAGGAGATATGAACAAGAAATATTGCAATCTCAAAATTATAAACGCCGTTAAGTACTTGCAGGTACGAATGATGCTGAGTGGTTAGAATTTAGTAGCTACATTTTTGTTTTTCGCTAATATGCACAAAAATGCACATAAAAAATCATCTGTAAGCTGCTCTTCATCATTGTTTTCTAACAAGATCGTTCTCAATTAGTTCCAAAAATTCTCTCGCAGTATCTTCTACATTTCATTATTCCTCGGATTTGCTTAACACTTCCATATTTTTGTCCCTAATTTTTGAAGACATTAAAACTCCACAAAGTTAGTCTAATTATATTCACTTCAAGTTCTGCAATTGCTCTATTCATCTTTTTGAAGGCGAATCTATATAAAAATTAAAAGGCAGTTTTTGTATGTTTATGTAAATAAGGTGTTAGTTACATTTCAATAAAATAACTTGTTACTCACATTCATTTGAAAATCGGTATTCGCACGCGTAAGAATGTAAATGGTGCAAGTCGAACGTAAGAACGTAAATGTGCTTCTGTAGCATTACTCACAATTTGGTTTTCTCCGTATTTACTAGAAGTTTTTCAAGTTCAATAAGTTACAAGGCAATACTATTAGTAGGTTTTTGCAAATATATTTTTATAACTACGTTAATACGGATGCAAATTAAAATAAATCTACCGCGCTGCATTTTTCCCGCCTCTGTCTCCCCATTCTTCGTGAATCGGAGCTGGGCGTGTCTCTACTTTTGTTTGCCTTTAGCTGTTGATTAAAAAGCTGTGATGTGTACTTAGCTTTCCTATATTTTTCGTGTAAGCTTCTAATGTTGCCTTTTCCATTTTTTCGGAAATCTTCATCCAATTTCTTCTTCTCCTTATGATCTTTGTCACTCTGACGATAAATGTTTTTAAGACGAATTTTTCTTTGTGTATTTTACCTTTCTCATGAAAATCTACACTAGGTGTTTTATCAGCAATCCAACATTTAAGAACTCTCAGTATTTTTTTGCATTTGACTTCCAATATTCAGCCATTTTCAAATTATACTCGATACTCTTCTATTTACTCACTCAGTAATTCCAGGATTCAAAACACTCACAGTAGACAATGTATTTTCCCACCTTCCATTGAATTTCGCACACATTTACGAGTGCAAAGCCAAAAAAAGCGACTGAACATAAGAATGCAAGAACGGTTCGTTTCTAGCTATTATTGGCTAATATGTAAATAGCTTCGACGCTTCCTTTTGTGATGTATTCATCCGACTAAAATATAGGACGCCACGAAAAATAATTGAAATTAAGAAATGCAGTGCTTCGTGCTCTTCTGTAAAAATTATTTTTTATAAATTTTACATTGAATTTTGATTTTGTGTGATAATTGTTATGTTTATTTTAAAACCGAGTATTGAATGTAAGATGGTGACACACCATCACCATTGGTGAGATGGTGGCAGTGCACGTGTTTCCGGCTCCTGTGTTGTAAGATGGCGAGCTGTGTTCGAGAGCGTTTCGTGGTTCCGTGCTTTGCTTTTTGTGTTAATTTTTTATATAATTGTGACACGGTTGTGAACTATGAGAAGCCAGAGTTAGCGCAAAGGGCATCCTCCTTGTTCACGATTACGGAATGCATTGACATGCAGAACATTATTAGTGACATAAAAACAATTATTAAATCACATTTGAGTTATGAGAGAATAGAACTAAGCAATGATAGTCGGGGTGTTATAATTATAAATAAACCATCCACCCTATAAAACGCATAAGACATTCGTTGGGAACGCCCAGGAAAAAGATATTTGAACGTCCTCTGAAAAATAATTTTTCTTTCTATTTACATTCTTATTAGTTTTCGTTTACTGAATATGAGAGCATGTTATGACAGTTTTCCACATGAGTCATTAAATTTTAATATGTCGCCATTTCGCGTACGCGCATATACCTCAGCGAAACTAAACTTATGTATTGTAACCGTACGCAGAACCCCAGAATAATAAACTTTCGTCAATCGACATTTTTGTTTAGCAAATATAATATTTTTTTTAGTAAATAAGCAGATAGAATAAACAATTGACGACGTGAATGCGGAACTGAATTTTATGTTGTCGTTGAGTAACAGGGGATTTTTCAATTTAGAAAACAAGTATTAGAAAAATAAACAAGTGTAATAATCATGCGGAAGCAATTCGAAAAGGGGGTACACAATTTAGAAGAACTCACAGAGGCAGGAAGATACGTACACGAAAGTACAATCGAACATATGCAACTTGTGTTAGTAGCTTTCTAAACGAGTTGGAATTTCGGCAAACGGGTGAACCAGAGGGCAATGAAGTTTAGAAAACGCAGCAATTTCAAAATGAAATTTTTAGAACTTTGGAAAAGTGACAAATTAGAATAAATTTAATAAAAATATAAAATGTTCCAAAAGACGTCGGTGACAGATGAAAGTGAACGTTGTTTGATTGAAAAACAATAGAAAGATTATTGAGGAAAACAGAAGGGATGGAGATGCCGAGCGACAACATTGTGTAGCATGTGCTAGCAATTTTCTTGTGTTTGGAGAGAGTGAAATTAGTTATCGGAGAAAAGTCGTGTTGGAGTATGCGCGGACTTCAGTAATTAGATAGTTGAAAGTCAATGGAAGTATTGAATTTAGTAGGTTTTGCATAGAAACGCATAGGAAGTGTGGTAATGTAGAAATGGCGAACTCAGCTGACGGAATGGTATCATGAAAATGGGGGTGGAACGAATTCACGCGCTGGCGGCAACTGTCATATTCAGGGAAGTGGACATCCCAAGATACTACCCCGCGCGTAGTTTATGAAGAGTCGTGGTGGAACAGCTGCCATGACGGAGGGATACTTGGCTGAATATCACGTGATGACCACTTGATTAACGAAACTTTTATAAGAATGAGTCAAATTTGGCTCATTCTTACAAAAATCTCTTTATATGTAGCAGTGCTGGTTACGGTCGCGATCATGCGACCTCTAGTGGCACGACCGAGAAAGTCACGAAATACAGTGACATAATGTCACCGTGAAGAAGGGCCTTGAAGGGCAGAGTTGTAAAAATCACTATAGACAGAAATATTATTCGGACAAATGCATGGTGGAAACACATGGGTGAGTACCTCCGGCCCACCAATTTTTGCTCTATCTGCGCAACACCAGTTTGCGTCACGAACCATGTGACCACAGCACGAACACTTCGTTTGAAAAGCCAGACCAGACCTCCAGGTTTCGTGATTTTGAAATCTCTACCGTCAATCTGTTATTCTGAACGAAATGGACCAGAAGAAAAGAGCCGCGAATTTTCCGCAAGGAAATATTACTTCACAGCTAATAAAAAGCTTTCGGCTGTAATAGGATGCAAGAAAACCGTCCACGAACCACGAACGACGAATAGGTATACATCTGCTAACAATAATGTTCAATCATATTTGTAATTGAAAGTTCTGATAGAAAATCAGCCCATATATGCGTCGGTTTTTAAAATGCTGGTCGCTAACTTAATTTTCATCATTACATATGCTTCTCTTATTTCATAAGAGGCATAAGAACGAGACTTGGAAGAAACTCGCCCACGAGTTCAATGCCGCAATAGGTCAGATTGCGAGGACACATATTGTCCTTCGCGACAAATATGAAAACTTGAAGAAAAGAACGAAAATTAAGTTTGCAGACGCCAAGCTGCATTTTAAAGGCACTGAAGGTGGGCCCCTAATGGTCCTACAGTCAGTATCTGTGTATTGTGTAATTTTGGAAGTTCTGGGAACCAGTATAACTGAGAACAATTCCGTTTGATGATGATGCTGAGGATGATGTAGACAAACCTGCAAGCACTGGTGCTAAAGAAGTGGAACATGAAAACGTAGATCCTTCTGAAGATGTCAGGGTTGAGAACAGCAGGGCTCTGCAAGTAAACGAGATAGTGGAAGATGTCATTTTTGAATTTAATTGGCCTAACGTAGAACCAGGCTGGTTAAATGTCTTTGGTGATTATGTGGGGCACAATTTTGCGTTCGGAAACCTTCTTTCTACTAGTATTCCGGAGCCTGTTGCTTCCACAAGTCAGAGTGGTGACTGAGCAAGTTGGGGCTGTGAAATAATTGCATAGATGAATTGGGAGAGCATTAGCAGAAACTACAACGAGTGTCGCCTTCTAAGTTATCAGACGAAAGGGTTCTGGAAAAGAAACGACACATAATTGACAAAGGTTATTACTTTGCCGAAAGAATCAATGAGTATTGAAGAGATTGTCATAGTTACCTCCGTTTGGACGAAAATAACGATTTCCTTAAGAGTTTCACGCTTGTGTACGCACTCCGCCTCTTGGCATTTGAAGTCTCGTAAACTACAGAAATATGCTGGGAATTGCTTGGCAGCGTGCCGAATCAAACTTTCAATGCGCCCAATACATGATTCACTTAGCTTCGGTGCACAATATCTACGAAACTGCTCGCGGCTCCTCTGATTTTTCATAACAATGCGAGCTCGTCGTGTCTGATGTGGAAAAAATTGGATTACGAGAAATATGACAATGGGTAAATTTTTCGTCATGGCCGCCCAGGATATGGTGCGATATTTTGGTGACTTCAAATTAACAAAGCAGTTGACAGTCGATGTCAAAGAATTTTGAACAAAAAAATAGTATTTGGTCAATTGGGAAGGAAATCCCGCTGCCTTTTGAGCAAGATTAGACTATCTCCGCGGCAGGATGTTTGAAATGTATGATCTTTTCTTCTAAAATGCCTTCAAAGAGCAGCGAAACTGAGCTATCCGAAGCCTGGCGCCACATTTGAATTAATTTGGCGGTCGATGTGCCAACATAATTCCCGCCCCCGAAAGGAATCGAACCGGGCTAAGAGGCTTAGGGCCAGGACGCCGAAGAACCGACTGTCATTGTCTGTAGACTGCGAATTGTGCAACTCTGTTTAGATTTATCGGCTTTGAACATGTTTGACCAAACCGCGAGGCGCAGGGTGTTAATACAGTTGTCGGCCCTGATTCCAATGAATAACGAGTACGAGCGGCCCAAGGCCAGAACTGGAACGACTAAGACAACTCATGAGATATTTGGATGGGCTTAATTTTAACCGATTGCTTATTTACTTGCATTTGAAAGGCGAAATTTGATAGGAACCCTGATATAGGTAGAATCTCGTTCACATGCGCCGTACGTAAAATAAGGAATTAATGAATTGGGTACTGGGCGTAGCCTTGGCAATACAAAGGGAGAAAATAACAGAAAACAGACTAAGTAACAAACACGATCTCGTGCGAATACATGACACGAATCCCATTTCCGACTGTACCGTCCCTCCAATACGACTGTGAGAATTCAAAAATAAAAGAAGATAATATAAGAAAAACAATACGATAATTAATAATTACCACAGTTTGTATCACTGAACAAATTCATGACTCGAAAATTCCATCCAAAAAATGTTTGGCGCTGTGAATCTGCAATGCGCAGGAGAAAAGATCAAAATTCAAAAGAAATAAAATGAATTTATTGGTCCACGCCTGAATGCACCATAAACAAAAACAGTGCGAATTTCTGAGCGAGTTATATCGACAATACGAATGAAAGTCAAAAAGAACGAACCTAGTACCTATCATACTGTTAATCCATGCAATTTTGAACATCATATTTTTTATAAATATCAACTGTATGTACAGACTAATAAATAAATAGATAAATTAATTAATTAATGCTTAAGCTAACCATTCTTCTGTCAGTTCACAGTTTATGTCATTTCGTAATATATTCACATTTTGAGGATGGGCTTTGCTGTGAGATCAGATAGAACAATACGATGAAACTTTCTTTGCCTGTGGATCCTTTTTTGTGGGTGTGCTGCGCAACAGGGCGCATTAAAACCCCGCAGGTCTACGAAAACATAAATCGTCAGCCCTAGCACAAAATAAGAGTAAAAACTCAGGACAGTGTATGTTAACGGACTGGAGCCAAAAAAAAGCTTGCAGGAAATAAAAAAAATATATAGTGCTGAAGAACACGAAACAAAACTAAAAATAATTGAAGAGAAGGCGAAAAAGGAAATGGAGATAGTGGAAAGAGACAGTGCAGCGAAGGTGAAGATGTGGGAGAAGAAAACGCTGTGAGAATGGAAATCCTCCATTTGGGAAAAGAACTAGTGGTGCTAGTTCTTTTGACACAGACTTTCCCGTATTAGTTTTCTATTTCCTTTGGTCTAGGCTAGCTATTCGAATTTGCCACAAACTCTTGCCTACAGCCATCTATCGCCGCCCAAAGTACATTTTTTGAAATTTTCTTAAATTTTCAGTTTCCTAAAAGTAGAACGGAAAATTATTTGAAGAATATTAAAGAACAGTAAAACCTCGTCCGAAATGGCTATATTTTTTGAAACATTTGGAGCCGTTTTTAACAAAATGGCGCTTAAGCGCTACAGTAAATTCGAAATTTGAAGCTCTTTTTCACAGAATTTTTTTGAGTTTTCGAAAAACTTCATTTAAAGTCATTTGAAGAACTTTCACTTACAAATACAGTATTGTTTGTAAATGTGCATATTAATCGCATATGAGTTCTGCTCCAAAAATATTTTTGTGTAATTTTCAAAAAAATAAAAATACCCAAAATGAACATTTTGCCATGTTAAAGAGAGCAATTAACACTATTCTTTCAAATAGTTTGGAGAAAAAATATGGAGCTATTTCTGAGCAAATGGCGATTGATCGTTTTCGAAAAATCGCACTTTTGGGCTAGTTTTCACAGAAAACGGTGGAGTTTTCGAGAAAATTTATATGACATTATTTAAGGAATATGTAATTATAAATATAATAATGTGAGCAAATTGCTGCTAATGTTTTGCTTAAGAACGCGGGAGACAAGTCAAAAAATTACTTTCTTGTAATTATTGAAAAAACAAAAGGATAGAGCTCTATGGCGTTTATGTAATCTTATAGAGTGCATTTAGTACAATCCATATCAAACGTTTAAAGAAACAATTTTGAGCCTTTTTGAGAAAATCTTGTTTTCTTAATTTTTTAAAATTGTTCATTTTCCTCGCAATATTGCGCGAAAACCACTAAAATTTTCAAAAAACTGCACATCATCTTAATGAAAGAACAAATTATGGACAAATAATTTCATTTCAAGGAAAATCTCTATCCTTAATTTTGTAGTTGTAGGAAGACTCCGGGAAAATTCACATTTTTAGAAATTTTTGAAAATTCAGAGTTAACCGTGAAAATCGGACTTACGCCACCTTTATATGTGTATTTTACTCCATTCTTACAAGAAATTTATAGAAAAAATTTGGATCTGTTATTGAGAAAATTTTGAAAACGACCCAGGGGCTTCATGCAAAGTACATCTAAAAACTAAATAATGATATTCAAAATCGCAGAGCTTCGACCCATGCAAAATGGACAAGGATGTCTTCAATTTTGAAAAAAATCTACTCATGGTTTAGGCACTATTGTTGTTCACGTACTAGACACATACCAGACAGACGGACGGACGGACAGACGCACGTTTTGAAAAAAAAATTTTCGATATCAGGAGAACCAAAAACGTCTATTTTCGCTGAAATCTCGAAATCAATTTTCTGAAGCATTACATAACCTTCCCTATACTACGTTCGTATACAAGAAAGTAAAAATTTCTACGATATAATTTAAAACATTAAATGTATTGTAAATTGTATTTTTTGATATTTAAATTAGGTTTCAAAATAATTCACAAAAGTATTTCTTACAAATAAAGTGGTTTCCTTCTTATTTTCACTTCCACGCTATGTAAAGTTAGTCAAGTCTATTAAATCATTAACATCGTCAGGAACGCTGTTCTTCATTTGGCAAACTATGTAATGCAGAATAGAAGTAGCTACTACTCGTATTACACTTTTAACAATATTAAATTTTACATTTATTCCTGTAGCTAAGACAGGAAATCGCCTTTTCCTCACTCCATAGCTTTGTTCCACACAACTGCGCATCCTGATGAGTAATTCGTTGTCTAATTGTAGTGGTCTTGTTTGTTTTGAGAAAGGTGTTTTTAAATAAGGTCTTTAAGCATATCACTTGTCACCTACCAACACCAAATTTTTAAACTCCCTGCTCTCAAATCTTCTTCTGATTTTGGATTTGGCAAAAGTTGAAGAATCATGTGTACTACGAGGCCACCTTTAAACAATATTGAGAATTTTGAGGTCATCATCATACATTGTTTGAACATTCAAAGAGAAAACTTGTTTTCAGTTTCTTTATATTTCAGCATCATATCCCCCTGCAGTCTTGATTCGAACATGTGTACTATCAATGCAACCACCTAGGAAGCATCTATCAATGCATGCACCTAGGAAATTTTGCGATGTCGTAAAGTTTCTGTTTCACAGTTGTTAACTCTTTTTCCTCTGGAAACTATATGTACTGTTTAGCCAATGCTATGAAAACATTGGCATTTATTCGGCTTGCTGTGGATTTATTCTTCTTAAGTCAGCAGCAACAAACACCAAACTTTCAGTAGCATAGTACCGAAGAGTTATGAGGAGCTTTTGCTCATGCCTTACAGCATGATTTCGGAGAAAAGGAAAGAAATGGAGAAATAAGGATTTTCATTACTTAATACTAACTAGTCTTCACTTGGTCTTCCTATAGCCGAGGCTGCAACTCTCCACAATGTCAAGTATTACTTACCTAACAGTAGATGAACATATTGAATGACGAATCTTCTCTAGTACGTTTTGCGCATGGCTTTGGATAGACAGAACGTGAAAAAAATTAATTTTCACTCCACATTTCGAAATGATTTGGACGAGGACGAAAAAAAATTTTGACTGTCTCGGAAACGCGTATTTGAAAACGAATTCCTCAAAATCGTCAGTTACTCGTGCAGTTCCCATATTAGCTACTTCGACACAAATCACCAAGCTACTACTTTAAGGTAATGCATACAGGAGAATCGACAAAACTTTGTTTAAACCAGGTAAAACTCTCAAGATCGGCAGTTCTGATTCGGCTTCAGTGTAAACGGTGTTCAGTGATGATCGTCAATTGTACAACTGGCCAGTGGACGTTTAGCCGGGTTTAAAAAGTGGATTACTCGGATTGTACAACTGGCCTAAGTCGCCCGCTAAATCCGGTGAAATAGCGGGACTTGGCAAGCCTCGCGAACACTTCGAGTTCGATTTCGAGTTGGTGCATGCTCAGAGACTCAAAAATGCAGTCGATTGCTTCCCACTAAGACCGGCATAAACTCCCTAATAGGGAGAGCAATGGCGTGCACAAACTCTCTGCTCCCTAATAGGGAGTTTCTGCACGCTATTGAATCAGCACAATCGATCTATGCCCATGAACAGATGCACTAAAATGGTGCGAAACTTGAACTGCGCATGCGCAGATCGATTGTGCTTTAACGTTCGAGGTGTTAAAATAGGGAGTTAATCTATGCCTTTACTACGTAACCTATTAATTACAACTGATGATTTTGGGCAATTGAAACTGTGAGGTTCGTGCACGTGCCAGCCCCCCGCCCCCCAACATTTCGAGTTCGATTTCGAGTTGGCGCATGCGCAAAGACTCAAAAATGCAGTCGATTGCTTCCCGCTAAGGCTGACACAAACTATCCGTTCACCCGAAGAAAAAACTTGATGTGAACAAACTGAAGAAATCTTTGCCCCGCACAATGCTTCTGATTAGACACCTCCTGGC
The DNA here is from genome assembly GCA_017312745.1 of Gryllus bimaculatus. Lineage (NCBI taxonomy): Eukaryota > Metazoa > Arthropoda > Insecta > Orthoptera > Gryllidae > Gryllus > Gryllus bimaculatus. The sequence continues at coordinate 5,758,671 of BOPP01000063.1, forward strand.
GCACTACTTTCTATGATGCGAGTAGCACACCCCGCCAATTCAAATGGAATACTCGTAAGAGGTCATGCAAATGACATGTTCATGTAACTACTTTACTTAGTCTGCTTCAGGAAGTGGTTGTTAATAACAGGATGTCAATTATTTGTATAATTTGGTTGGCCTACAATTCGGAAGTTATTGATTACAATTCTTAAGCTGCAACAATTTCACAAGCATTGGTATTTCGTTTCTGCACTTTTGCCCGTTTGATGCAAGGAACGATCAATCGATCAATACTTACTACAAAGTCATCGTATGGTTGAATCGCAGGTTTCTTTCCCTTTCTTTTTTCTCTGGTGTTTGTAGTTGTCCCTTGTAAGTGAGCTTTTTCCTGAGATAATATATTCTGGATATTAACTCAGTGAGATTATTCCAGTGAACATTGCGATTTACTTCGCCAGCAACGACGGATTCATATGCAATAACTAATTGACAACTTTCAAAACGATGCGCTTTTCGCTACTTCAAATAAATTTTCCTCACTTGTCTTTAATTATTGAAGGGCCAGCCACACTCTAGTATAATTTATAAATTTGTTTTATTTTCCGTGGTTTTCAAGACACCCAAAATAGTCACAGTACCAATGATTGATTTTGTATCAAAAATTACAATTCTATTTTTGGCTATAAAATGTCACCAAAAATTAAGGCTGGTATGATTTCAGTCATGTTTTATATAAAATGATAATTTTTATTAAATCATTGATATAAGTTATTTTTTCAAATATTACAAATAATAAATATTAAGTTATAGAGATGAAGACTTAAATCAATTACACAGTTTATACAAAGAATATATTTCTTATAAACTTTTTCACATAATTGAAGAATTTCAAGAAAAAAAAATACAATGTAATATACATTAAAATGAGCATGCTTATGAAATGAACAATAATCAATTTGTAGTAGGTACTTACTAATGGACTTGGATGATATAATAGCATTTCATTGTCTGTAGATAATGGAAAATTTAGGAACAATACACACACCGAGCTAGTTTCAGGAAAAATGCGTTAAATCTTCAAGCATATTTATAATTCTAGATTTGGAGTAAAATGTTTTCTAATGCCACATAAAGTATAATATCTGGGAGAAGATGAGCATTAATAAAAATGGAATTTTATTGATACTCACTTAAGAAAAAAGTTAGTATTGTTAAAACTAATAAAAACAGTATTTAATCATACTAATTTTAATAATATTAACCTTTTTCCTTGTGTATATTGATAAAATACCATTTAAGTGGGAAGGAACAGGACAACTATTAAATAGAATTTAATATTTCAAAAACTAATATTGTTGTAAGTTTTTTTATGAAATAAGTTGTTTTTAACAGTAAGAGGTTTTTTGATCAGGTAATATTACAGAAAAGATGGTAAAAGTTTTTTGGACAAAGAATGCCTTTTTTCTGACCCATGCTAACAAGTGTTGCTACAAGTTTATTCGATAATGTAAACAAATGAGAAGTGATGAAACTATAAGTACTCACATTTAAAGATTTTGTGGGTTAGGGCGGTATTGCAC
>BOPP01000063.1:5760683-5828249 GCA_017312745.1 Gryllus bimaculatus
TGTAAACAAATGAGAAGTGATGAAACTATAAGTACTCACATTTAAAGATTTTGTGGGTTAGGGCGGTATTGCACCAGACCCCTCAAATATATAGTATCTAAGTTAAAAAAAACTAAAACAAACAATAAGGAAATGATCAATTTAAAACTTAATGTTTCAACTTTTTTCTGCTTTTAAAGTAATTAAGGATAAATAAATCACTTTACAATTTTAGTTTTAAGTAAACACATATAATACAATATTTAAAAATATTATTTAAATCAAGTTAATCTGAATCATAAGAAAAACAGATAATACTCTTGAATATTTCCTACACGCACCACAATTAATTCGCACAACCTTACTTTGAAAATGCGCGCCAGAACGCAACAGCTGCGCTATCTGCACCTGGTCCGGGACTAAGGAAACAAACTTAGTCCCCCGCCTATTAACATTGAGTGAACCGGCCCTGAACGTATACTAAATACCTATACCTACCCATTTAGATAGAACCAGGATAGAACCAGTTGGAATAATTGCTGTTATGATGCTAGTATTGGTTAGGAGGTGTTCGCAAGATCGATTTAACAATGAAATTAAGAAGTTATAGGCGAGGAACATGATCATGCGTAATATTTTATGTATAAACATCGATAATTAATCGCCAGGTGCACTATTATCAGGAGTATAAGTTGTGATATAAGTTGATGGTTGTGATATTAATACCTGCTTCGCAAGACGTTTTAGACATACACCCCTGCAGTAATAAGCAACAATGGCATCTTTGAAAACAATTTCTTTTTTCAAAATTCCTTTTAGAAATGGGAGGTGCTCATTTTTGCAAATTAAACGAGACTGCCATTCTACCACAGTCCAGAAAAAGTTTTACGATATTGTAATTGCTGGAGGAGGAATGGTTGGCACAACTTTGGCTTGTAAAATTGGCATGTTGGAAAAACTTTCAGATAAGACTGTTCTTTTACTAGAAGGTAGTCCTGAGAAGGAATGGATATTTGATAACCGTTACAGTAATAGGGTGTCAGCCATAAACCCAAGTACCAAAAATTTAATGGAATCCATTGATGTTTGGAAACATATAACAGAAAGAAGATTCAAAGTGGTAAAAAAAATGCAAGTTTGGGATGCCATTTCTGATGCAATGATTACATTCACTTCAGATGAGAAGTTCAGTGACATTGCTTACATTGTAGAAAATGATTTAATTCTTGCTTCAGTTACCAAACAGTTAAAACATTTAAATAATGTTTCCATACAGTATGGTGCTAAAGTTAAAAACTGTGTATTACCTCAAAGTGGAAGTTCTGAACAAGTGAGTGTAGAATTGGAAGATGGAACTGAATTAAAATGTTCTTTACTTGTTGGAGCAGATGGTGCAAGCTCACTGGTGCGTAAAACAATGGGAGTGCAGTATTTGTCATGGAATTATCATCAGATGGGTATTGTGGCAACACTACGTTTATCTGAACCTACAGACAATGTTGTTGCATGGCAAAGGTTTCTTCCATCTGGTCCCATTGCCTTGCTTCCTTTAAATGATGAATTGAGTTCATTAGTGTGGAGTACTGGTACAGAAGAAGCAAAAGCAATTCTTAAGTTGTCTGATGAAGAATTTGTTGATACTCTTAATGAAGCTTTATGGAAACAATATCCGAGTGATAATATAGTTAATTCAGCTACTAAACATTTCAACTCTGTTCTGGAGTTTCTGACATTAACATCTAATGCTGTTCGTCAACTGCAACCTAGTATTGTCTCTGTAGAAAGTAAAAGTCGGGCTGCATTTCCTCTTGGATTCGGTCATTCAACCAAATATGTTGCTCCAGGAGTGGCTCTAATCGGAGATGCAGCTCACAGAGTGCATCCACTAGCTGGACAGGGAGTGAATCTTGGCTTTGGAGATGTTGTGGCTCTTACTAATCAGCTAGTGGATGCTGTTAGTGAGGGGAATTGTGTTAGTAACATCAACTATCTTTTGCGGTATGAAACTCTCAGACAGAGACATAATGTTCCCACAATGTTAGTTATTGATGGTTTACAAAAGTTGTATGGGACCACCATTACTCCACTTGTAGTATTACGTAGTTTAGGGTTGCAACTCATCCATTCAGTACCACCAGTTAAAAGAGCTATTTTAAATCATGCTTCAGTGTGAATCCCCCCCATTAGTTATCATATAATTGAATTGTATCTGCTGTGTTTAAATGTTTTCTGTTTGAATGCAAATGTATATAACTGTAAATCAGAAAGTTATTTCAAACTACAAAAATGTTAATAAAATGTTTTTATAATAGTTTGATTATATTTATATATGATTTGCCTTATAATTCATACAATTCTTTGAAGTTTTCAAGTCATTCAACTCTGAAATTACCAAAATGTTGATGTTATGGGATAACAAATTTCATCAAGAATTATACTGTGTTTCTTTAATATCTACAAATTTCACGTAGTGATTATACAGGTATCTTGTGGCAAACTGGGTATTAAAAAATATGGAGTATTTAATCAGCTATTATCTGTAAGTTTAATCAGTTTCATTACATGTATGAAGCTCTGACATTGAGAGTATTGTGAAAAATTTGGTACAGTAAGCCTTGACCCTTGAGGGTGATGCTCCAGCAAATTCTTCCTAACTTAAAAATTGAGATCCACCTACATAAAAAATAACTTATCAAAATGAAGAGGATGCAATGATATGTCATTTTTACTTTCTCACTTAAAAGTTTTTGTTGTGCAATTTTTCTTTTGCTTGACATCAGTAGATAGTGTTAAAAAAATCAGATGAAACTTTATGTATAGTTTTACCTAGGAATTTAATAAAACAATATGGGAATTTTATTAAAATTGTTTAAAAAATTGATTATTTTTAGATAAAAAATAGCGTTCCAAAACGATCCAATTTTTTTCCATGTTATATCGTGTTGAATCTGAAAATATAATTATTTGTATGGTTTCCAAACTTTTGATGGCAAAGAACGGCCCACATCCAAAACGTACTTTGTTGATATGAATGTGATAATGTAAATACATGTACTGCTTTAGCGGAGTGTAAAGTAACGATCAAGACAGTTCATACACTTCTCAATAGAATCTCCCACTTGCTAAACCTTGTTCATATTTTACATTTCTAATATAATCACTGTAGAAATAGTGTACAATCTGATTACTGGAGAGGATATAAAATTATCTTTATTAAGGACAATAACTTCAACAGGTATAAACAAAATTACTGCAATTTTATTGCCTTTCAGAAAACTATCTACATTGATTCTCATTGCGTTGATAGCGCAATGGCAGTAATTACAAAGATGAATAGATCTTTATACAAAAATGAATGAAAAATTAAATACTTGAAATCGTATGAAAATGGCCACTTCACAATACAGCAAAATTACTTATCCAAGATCTATAATTTCTCAACATACCACTGATATCCAAATTTCTTCTATAACAATTGTGACTTCAAGAACCACTCTGGCAGACGAAAATTTCACTTTTCAAAATAAGGATAATATAGTAAATATTAACAGGTAATAAATGAAATTAACTGCCTCATCTTTACATTCATTAACATATCAACAAATTACAACTTATGTGAAGATGACAATTGGTTGCAAAACAATATTTTTAATCTTATAATGCCAAATTTGAAAATTCATCAGCCAATGTGTTGCATATAACTGAAGTCACATTCATTCATAAACCCGAGTAAGTTTAGAACTTGCTAATACTTAATTGGCACAGCCATGGACAAACATCCTCCTGCACATGGTAAAAATACTGACATACAAATTAGATACAGACGAGTTGTTTTCTTTTTGCAATGAAATTATTCAACAGCAGACATGGAAAGAATTTCTGGTATCACTCGCATAAAACATTCATATCTTGATTTCATTTCATTCAACATGCAGTGTAGGCACTTAGCACTCGTTATGAAATGCAACATTTTCTGCATGATCTTTTCATGTACATCACAGACAACAATGTAAAGCACAGCTCCATATTTCCAATACCTTTTTATGAGTTCTTTATCACTTTCATTACAGAAACAAACAATCTATTGTATGAAAGCAGCAACCATTTAAATTAAAATACTCAAGTTTTACTCTTCCAGTGGCCTCCGTGTTCTATGGAATTCCAACTTAAAATAAGGAACTATTTGAAAATATAAAAGAAAAAAAAAAAACACCTTTTTGAAAATTAGTGAAAATAAAATATACTTGATAAGTACATAGCTGCATTAGACAGTAAACAGTAAATTCTCATTACATTTAAACCATAATATACTTTACCATATTATGACAAAGTAAAGTTCATGAAAACAAAAAGGCAGGGTGGGGTAAGAAGAACATTATTTTGTACTGTACAGCATTTGTATGAACTGCAATCTAAGTATTTGTAGAATATAAAATGAGGAAAATGCACACATTCATGACATGCCATAATTTTTCCTGTGAGGATATGTACATTGAACAAATAATTAGATTCAATTAAGTTTTGAGGAGTTTTGTTAAAAAAAACAGCTCAAAATTAAGTAAAAAGTCTCTCACAGCAATAAGTACATAAACACATTCAAAACATTAACACAATTGTGTGACAGTTGTAGGGGGGTTAAAACCAAACAAACAAAAAAGTCAATAAAAAATCACAATAAATTAATCACTTAAAAGAACAAACCCCACCCATTCGCTGGACTGCATTTCAGTGTCTTTCTTTTTTTTTTTTTTAAAAAAATCATACAAAAAACCTGTATGAAAACACTATTCTGCATATGGATACACTTCAGAGTGAAAATGCATGAACAATGAAAAGAAATATCAAAATAAAATAAACTGTTGGTGACTGGCAGGATATTTTCTGCTTGAACACAACCTGATGTCTGAAGTTCACAGCCCCAGAACACTGGCAAGGACACAATTGTGGAACAACAAATACTTTTAAAGAAGACCAGCATCCTTTGCCATTCCATAGAACACTGAACTCTTTCTCTGAAGAAGAGCATCTGGGGTGTCATATTCCACCACATTTCCTCTATCAAGAACTATGACTCTGAAGACAAACAAAAAACAGTATTAGCTCAAGTTCAATTGACTCTGCGGATAATACATTTTTAACATTCTATATATAGTGACAAATAATAAATAATGTACCTATTTGAGTCCATTATTGTATTGAGACGATGTGCAATAGTAAGAACAGTACACTCACTAAATTCTGTTCGTATTGTCCTCTGAAAAAGTAACCACACAATAATAAATAATTACATATTTACTTTAATGCCAGGCACATACGTTTTTAAATAAATTTTTTTTATAATTTTTAGTTCTGGTTTATCTTTATTGATGGTAGATGTTATTTTTACTAGTAGATTCAGCACATCTAGAATGTAGCAAAGCATACCTTATCCTAAGTCTCCAATGAACATATCTGATAGTATAATTTGCAATAACATACTGGAATACAGTGACGGTGTGAGAGGTATTACAGATCTATACTCCTCTTAATAATTGAAAGAAGTCACGAAATTCTCCCATGTTGGGTAGTGCTCACTGCATGGCAGAGGACAAAGTTGTAAATTTCTCTCAATTTTTTGAAAGATGAACAAGGCTTGTACATCTATTGACATTTGTTGGTTTTCAGTTTAAAAAATTTGACACTAATATTTTTTTTTAATAAGAACACATTTATTGCATCCAATTCACAACTTTCTTAAGAAGTTTGTTCATCAATGCTATCTTCACTCAACCCTGCCCTCTGGGAACTGGCCAACTACATGTGGAAGTGCATGAGAAGTCTGAAAGTGGTTTGAAGGTCATTCAAATGTTCTTTGGTCTAAAGGCCACAATCTCCTCAGCAAGTCTTTGAATGTCGACTAACATCAGAGAGCTACCTTCCCACTCTCTGCTCAGAGGTCACAGCTAATGGTTAGCCATTAACTTTAATATTGTGACTGTCAGGTGCCAACTCACAGTGAACTACCAGGCCCACAACATGTACTTTTATTATTGTTCGTTACATAATTTGCAGTTTAAAGAAAAAGCAATGCTATTGTGTCTGACAAGAATAAACATACAAATGAAATTTAAGCTTATTACAGACAACTAACGAGCTACAATTACATAGAGAGGGCAAATGTGTACAGATACAGCCCTCCTGGATAAAGCTTTTTTCACTTATGGCCCCCATATTTTCTAAAGGCAAGGCCAATTCATAGTTGTTTTTTATAATGAAAATTCCTTAAGAGATTCCGGGCTACATTCAGTCTATCCTTAAGGAATAAGGAAATGTTTAAGCAATAAGGAGTTCCTCGAACTGAGGTCATTTAAGGAGGCTTGTATTTCATAGACATATCTTATTGGAGACGAATTTTCGAAAAATGAAGCTTTCAATTGAAATGATATCAGCACCATTCTCCTAAAAGTCCTTCACACTATCCAACAACAAAATTTAATCATGCCATTTTTTGAAAATTTTGAAGTCTCAGGGGCTTTATGTAAAGTACTCCCCAAAATTACAATATCGACTTCGAATTCACACGGCTGCAACAACAGCCAGATTGATTGGGAAATATAAATTTTGGAGAAAATCAGCTGAATGGTTTATCCGCTAGCATTGTTCACAAGTGAAGAAAAGTTTTGGCAATTGATTTTTCGGCACAAAGGACCCAGAAAACATGCATTCTCGCTATACCATGTGTTAGAGGGTGTGTGGTGTTTTTTTTTTTTTTTTTTTTTTTTTTTTTTTTTTTTTTAAATTGAGCAAGTGGATTTATTTACTTTTTCGTTACCCGGGCCCCACAAAGTTTTTCTACCTTGCCTCTTTTTCTCACAGCATTACATAACTTTCTCTTCTTAAGAAGTACCTAATTAAAGTCCGGTAGTAGTATGTAAAAGTAGAATATGTGTAATGTAATATGTAATATATATTTTTGTCAATAATTTGTAAATTTTATTTTCATATTTGTATGTTTTTAATAATGTATTAATGTTTAAAAGTTTTAAATGTGATTTTGTTCCTTTAATCAGGGAGTAGAATCCCATCACGATCAGGTTTTGCTTGCAGTTTCCCCTGATCCATAGAGCAAATGCTGAGATGGGCTGCTTGTGATGTGAGTGCACATGAAGTGTGTGGATGATGAGTGTATAAATGTATAACCTCATATGTGTGTACACATGCACGCATCCTTGTGCAAAATGCACGCACATGAGTATGCATGTGTGTCCACATGTGTACAAGTGTGTTTGTGTGTCACAGAACATTAAAACTTTACTTTTCTTTTGTATGGTTTTGCAGATTATATAATCTTCTTTCCTCTCTCTCTCTTTTTTTTGTAGCTATAATTTCTTTAATGTGCAAACATTGTGACTTACTTGGATCAGATCATCAGTCTCCAGGTCGACTGCAGCAGTAGCTTCATCAAGAACTAAAACTTTTGTTTTCCTTAAAAGTGCCCGTGCCAAACAGATCAGCTGCCTTTGACCAACACTACAAATATAAAAATTTATTGTATTAACATTCTTATTAGTGAGTGAATGCACAATTCTCGATTACTTCTCCCATACTCAAAATGAGACCACTATAATAAGAGTGGATTTATTGAAAGACTAGCTTTCACAAAGAGTTTCCATTATTAATGTTACTGCATTTATGAATGTATGCTTTATATTAAACATGAATATTCCAGTTCTGCCCATTTAACAACTTTGAAAATTACCTCAAGTTTTCACCTCCTTCAGATACTTCATGACTTAAACCAGCTGCAAGGCCTTTCACAAAACTTTTTAAGTGAGCATGTTCCAGGGCACGCCAGACATCATCATCAGAATACAGTCCAAAAGGATCTAAATTAATACGCAATGTACCCGAAAATAGTACAGGGTCCTGAGGAATAATTGTAAGGCGAGAACGAAGAGCATGGAGGCCCATTTTTGAAATATCTTGTCCATCAATCAAGATAGATCCACCAGCTGCTTCAATAATACGAAAGAGAGCCAAGGTCAGGGAAGACTTGCCAGCACCAGTACGACCAACTATGCCCACCTAAATGAAATAAAGCAAATTACTAACTACATATTGAGTACTATATTGTTTGAAGTGTACATAATAATAACTATACTATACCTTTTCTCCACCTTTCACAGAAAAGGTTACCCCTTTCAGTACTAATTCCAAACCTTCTCGATAACGAACTTGATAGTCCTTGAAATCTACTGCACCTTCATCTGGCCATGAAGGAGGAGGCGCCGAAGAAGGAATATCCCACTCTGCCTCCTTCAAAATATGATTTTTGCAGGGTACAAATTGTATTTCTCTTTGTAGTATTATAAGTTATAACACTAAAAGGGAAATGCAGTGGCCCACATACCTGAGGAGTTTCACTGTATTCCTTGATTCTTTCAACTGCAACAATATTTGTTTCCACATCAGAAGTCATTCTTACGAGCCAATTTAACGTCTGCGTAATCTGCGAAAAATCAGGACTTCATTATATTCAAATAAAGATATATACCATGAAGAATGACTAAATGAAGATATTTCTACATTGAAAGAAGAAAAGACACCTCTAAAAAAAGACCAAACTCAGAATATCTGCTTTTCATAAAATATAATGATCTCCATGAAAAGTAAAGGGAGGCTTGTGCACTTAGGTGGTAAAACTGTTAAACTAGTTGTGACATTTTCCCAGATGAATATATTGGTGTTTTCAGTTAATTTTCACTACTTATTTGAAAAATCATCACTTTTTTATCAATGATGCAATTATACATCTCCACTAATTTTTGCTTGAATAACCAACCTGTAATGCGTAGCTAATTGACAGACCAACATCACCTTCCGAAGAATTTTCCTTCTGCATAACCGCAAATAAAGCAGCAAAGAGTATAATTAAATTTCCTACCATTTCCAAACGAACTGCTAGCCACCTAAAAATACAACACATGATCTTATATTATTAATAAATTACATTCTCAGTAACACTGCCAATTATATGTAAATGAGAATTACATACCGATTGGCAATTATTGTAGGGTAGTAGCAAATCTGGTTAAAGTCAACTTTGCTCTCATTTTCAAGAATGAACCTTGATTGCACTCCATATGCCCTGATGGTAGATGCTCCTGTAATACTTTCACCAAAATGAGAATATATAGGAGATCTTGAAACCGATTCAAGTCTTTTTAACTGTCTTGATGTGGCAACATAAAATCTCTGTCATGAAATGAAATAAAATTCAATAAGTATTCATCACAAATATATACATAATTACAACAGACTAATCAGAAAATGTTCCATAACAAAAAATATTTCCTACCTGAACAAAGTAGTAAAGAATTCCTACAGGCACAATAACACTAATGAAGATAGGTGTGCTGTAACTGATTACAAATAATGTAGCTACAACCTGAAACAGATTTTAAAGACTTTAAAGCACTTCAAGATTTACTAGTACACTAAAATTTATTTGTAAGAGTAATATGTTTTCTTTTCTAACAAGGAATTCATTGTAATCACAAACAGAAAGGGGAAACAACTTTTATATTCACTGGGACAAAACACAAGACAATAAAGTTATAATAAGGTAACATACTCATCACATATACAAAAATTGTCAAGTTACACAAGATAACCATATAACAAATCTCCCAACCGAATCAGGAAAAGTTAAATTTAAAATGAAAATAAAAAACATTGTGATTGATAAAAAGAATCACATAAAAAAAATTTCGAAGAGATTTGATACAAAATTCAAAATTTGTTTTCATATTTAACATCTCTATTTAATAAATTAACTTTTTACAATGCAACACTAAAAAATTCAAATTCAGAAGATAGATGAATTAAATTAATTTATTTTTTTATTTTTTTAAAATCATTTTTAAACAAACTATTGCATTAATAAAGGAAAAACTACTTGAAAGAGTTTGTACAGATAAAGATGCAAACATAACTTTCAGGATAAGCAGCACAATTAAAAACTGGATTCCACAACTCCATCATTTCCCAAGGGTAGTAATAGAGAACACATACATATCAAGCAATAAAGAGTTAAATATCTTTTAAGTACAAATAAATTGCAACCACACAAAAAACATGCTTAAGCTTCATTTATCATGCATAAAGAAAATTTCCTTCACCTCTCAGTGGCATAAATAGAACACAAATCAGAAGAAGAAAATCTTAAAGTTTTCAATAGTTATTATTTAAAATGTGACAAAATATTACCTCAAAAAAACAATATAATGAATCAGATACTTGTCTCGGCAAAGTGTTGTCCAAAATATCAATGTCTTTTGAAAAACGTCCAAGAATTCGACCACTGGGGGTTACATCAAAGAAAGTAAGTGGAGCACGAAGGACGCCACTCAACATGATCACTTGCAAAACCACAGCAGCTCTCCAGCATCCCAGCTGAGGGGACAGGTCACAAAAGAAGGAAAATATTGCTGCAAGTAGAAAGAATTTCTCACCACATTGCAGCTTGACTTTCCCTAAATTACTGTTTTGCATCAACTGCATGAACAGACTAGAGACCAAAATGAATGCACCTAGTCAATGATACAGAAATCATTTCCTGAAGTTCAAGACATTGATATGACACACTTCCTTTAGTTTATGCTTGCACCAATTACAAATCCACACTTCAATTTTCAACATATTTTAAATGGTGCTGAAATTGTAAGACTGCATACAAACTAGATTAAGAACACATCAGGGAAACATTTGGCAATATTCCAATTTGACGATATGCAATACACTCCCATAAAATATAAAGCATTTACAGACAATTGCAAAAATAATTGAAAATAAAAAGAGAGAGAGAGAAAAAAGATTGTAAAGAAAAATTAACTGAGTAGAATAACATTTATCAATATCAATAATTTAAAAATGAAGCAGAAATATAATGTTAACAAATATTAAAATATAACTCTTAACATATACAAAAAGGCAAGTTTAATTATTTTTCACAGGAAATAGATGCTGACAAAGTGATCGCTCTAAAATGCGCATTGCAATCACTGAAAAATGTCATCACTACTAATAAAATTAATAATGAAGATGTTTCTAATTAAACGTGCCTCACAGTTGTTTAATTCAGCATTGAGTTACTGAAAAGGTCAAATTAATATTCTCTTAATTGAATCATAACATCTTACGTAATATGTATTCACATGATTTAGTTCTCACTTTATTTAGTTCTTTACATTACCTTCAAAGAATAATAAAAATAATGGTAGAGTTGGTAAAAATAACTTTCTTAAGTAAAATGTTCATAATAGAAACTAACATTGCAGAGAAGCAATTACCGTCTTTGACTTTATTTCTGCAAAAAATGAATAACAAGGAAGACGGGTATGGAGGAGGAAGAAAAAGAAGAAAGTTTCATCATTTTTAACTAATAAGATATTTCTCCTGTCAAACAAGAAAGAAAAAAAAGTAATGATGATTTTTGTTTATTTTTGTGATGGGCTTCAAAGAACAAAGAATGAAACAATTAATGACACAATAATCCTTGTTTCTTCAATTTCTTATCCAACTTCTTGAATTCTAATGGACGTCTATTAAAAGAGGTGAACAATTCCATGGCCTAAAAGGTATTTTCCTTCATTCATATACGGAATACATAACTTAGAAGACTTATATTCTCAAGTTACTTCATTCACAAGGTTAATTAAAAAAATATACATAACAAAAGCATGCAGTTACATTCATATGAGATAAACAGTAAGTTTCATAACAGAAAAAAGGTGTTATATGTCAAAATATTGGGTAACAAAACCCTCCCTACGAATATAAAATAATTAGTAGTGCAAGAAGAAACTTAGCATGTAGTTCTAATAAAAAATACACATGTCAAATGATCATCAGTAAAGAGAGAACCACAAAATTCCACATATGTATTAATGCATTATGAAGCAAATGACAAATATTTTTAAACAAACCACCAAAAACACAGGAAAGACAAAAAGAAGTAATCAGAAATGGAAAAGAAAAAATAAAACGATAGAGCAATAAGAATATAAAATTAAAAAAGTATGTATATGAATGTACACCCCTCAAATGAAAATTAATCACACAATTAAATGCCAAATTCTAATTTTTAGCTGCTCATAATATGCATTTCTCAACACAAAAGTGGATTATAAAACTACCTTTTTTTTTAAAAAAAAAAAACAACAAAATTCACAACAAACAACAAAACAGTTAAAAAAGTTTACACATGCAAGACATTCGATTTTGAGATACTGGCATTAATTGAAATGAAATATGAAAAGATATTTATTATAAAAGCTAATTTATTATAAATTTAAAATAGAGATGTTCTTCAATATCATACAAATTACCAGCAATGAAAATCATTACGGTGAACCTAGATTTTTTTTTTACTGCCTCTCATATCAAACTCTTCCTTGAATTATTGTTACTCAGAAAAAAAGAAAAACATTTGTTATGTCGATGAGTATGCACCAAAAGCAACGTACTTTCCGTTTTTCATACATACCGAAACAAGACATGACAAAAATCCTCTGATGATCATAGGCAAAACAGTGTCCAATGTATCAACATCTTTCGAAAACCTATTCAAAATGCGACCAACAGGAGTCACATCAAAAAACCCTAATGGTGTCTTCATCATATTTTTGAGCAATTCTAAATGGATGACACGAGCTGCTTTCAAACCACCAACAAATGTCATCACAGATGCCAATACAACAGAGACAGCTGGAAGCAAAAAAAAAGATCTTGCAACTACTTGATTTGCTAGTCCCACTACCCCACTTTTTTCTCATCAGTTTCCAGTAATCTTGCAGTTCAATTGCAATAGGAATGATATTAGGGTACTAAAGTAAATAATGTAGTTTTGAAAACAATAAATTGTGGCACTCAAACAACAGAGGAGTTGAGCAAGTGAAACAACTGATTATTCCCAAGAAGTGATAAGCTTGGTCAATGACTTACAAAAATCTATCATTTTCAACAAGGAAGAAATACAACTTTTAAAAATGTATTTACTTTTTCAGAAGCAAAAATACATTTCCTTTGATGAAATTAAAGTTTACATTAATTGCATCCAGAGGAATTTGATGAGAGAGAAAGAGATATTGGTCTATTTGTAACAATGCTAGTAGTTGCAAATCCATTTCAGTACATCTAAACATCACAAGTCACTATAAAAAAGCATAATACATGTTACATGCTAAATTTTCTGACATGTTCACCGCAACATAATACCTCCACATTCATCCCAACATTGCAGGGCAAAACACCATAAAATACAAAAGTATTCACATAAAATACCCAAACAACAACGAAGCACAATTCTATACACAAGAGGCATTAACATTATTAAGTAGTGAACCTTCTTTGAGCACTAGCTGCAAGATGGTGTAAAATTGTCATTCAGTTGTTTCTTTAGAGAAATCTTAAAAGGAGACAAATTAAATAATTAACAATAATTTATTTTATCGAAATTTTGCCACATCAAAAACAAGTCTTTTTAAAGTTTCTTGTCTGAATTACCACCTAACAAATTTGCAAATATTTTTGTTCCAAATATCAATAACCAAATACTGTATTAGCAACAGGCTTGAAAACAGGAAACATGCGTTTTGGAATATTTAACATTCATCTTAGTTTCAATGACAAAATTAATAAAATTTATAATTATTTCTGTTTTAGAAACTTCTCCTATCACTTGGTTTTGCATTGCAATACCACTTTACTATTTTCCTTTATTCAATTATTAAAGAGCTGCTTCTTATTCTCTTTATTCTGTAAATGGTCTACAATTATTAAATTCACTCATTGTCAATATTTTAAATTTCAGAATTATCCCTAAGAATATTATAAAACCTGGTAAAAATTTCTTTAAAAGCAATTTGAGGTCTTTAAAAAAATGTAAAAACCATTTCAACGATATCAAAAAGGCAAGAACATCTGTGCACAAACCATTTCTGATTATTAGATAGTATAATATGCCAACTGAAATTCCAAGTTACAAAAACTTAAAAGTATGACTCATTTTTCCCCCCAAATAACTATAATGCAATAATTTAGTAGCTCTAGTTTTCAACAATTTTTAATTCAAAAATTTTTACATGATGAAACATTTTGAAGGGATATATATAATCCTGTACAATGAGTGTGGCAATTTTACACCAAAGCAAAAACTTTTTGCACCCTGTTGAGTAAAAGCATTAATGATAAAAGAAAGAATGCCCTTGACAGATTGCGTGCCAAAGCCCTGAATATAAGCATTTAACAGCATTAAGCACAACTTTTTGAAAAGATCCAGAAATTAATAAGTATTCATAAAACCTTTGAGGGTACAGGCTATATTTAAATTCAGCTCACTTTCTCCTATGCAACACTGACACCAAATAAACCTTAAAGGAGCCAGATATCACTTTCCATTAAGAGATTCTTCACAGAACTTTTACATTAAAGGCACATACATTAAAACAAAAATGATGTGAGATTAAACATTGCAAGTGTAGGTGAACATAAATGAATGAACAACACAGGTTCAAAGAGTGTCAAAAAAAAACAGTTTACCGAAAAAAGGCAGTTAATCCATGATCTAAAATTATGAGGCAATACGTTGTCCACTACATCCACATCTTTACCAAACCGGTTGACAATTCTGCCCACAGGAGTAGTATCAAAAAAGCTCATTGGGTTGTGTAGCACGTTAGTGAGCAAAGAATCATGGAGATAGGCTGCAGCGACTAGAGTGCCCAATGCAATTGTCAGTGACAATATAAGCACTGATACAGCTGTAAAGACATTCCATAAAAACATTGATCATTCACAGTTTAATTGAAGGTGTCTTGAATTATTTCCATTGAATCACAAAACTCAAAGGTCATGGAGAATCAGGAAGCACGGGCTGCAAAGAATATCTATTAATGAATCCAATAAACCACTCCAAAAAGTTGTGCTGTATTTTCACATATTTTTTTAAATTACAGATGCAAAATGTACACTGTAGGCATTGTTAGACTAGAATAAGCAAATACTATGTTGTGCTTTAGGAACTCTGAAATTATAAATTGAGAATTTCATTTATTCAAAGTGTTAAAAAACAACACATTACCCACTTTAACTCTACAGAAATGAACAACATGCTCTTGTTATGAAGAGGTTACAAGAGAATACAATTCATAACAGGATCTTTTGGCTCAATATGAAACTTTTTCATGCAAATAATCAGAAAATGTTTGAATGTTACAATTTTTCATTAGAATACTTAATGAATGGTTTAAACAAAAGCCTATTTTTAACACCACTAGGTAGTTCTAAAATGACAAGTACCTGAATAGTCTGAGTTGAGGAAGCTCATGCTTCGAAAAATAAACAGATTGTTTTTTTGTTAAAACAAATCAAGTTACATTGGTTCTTTTTAAAATATATATCTACTGAGAATCCAAGCAAATATTTTGAAAAGTATTAGAAAGAAAAATACTAATGCAAGAAAATTAACATGCCTCAAGCAAGCTAATAGGATAAAAAATAAACATGCTTTAATGTATATGAGATATATGTTGTTGAGGGTTCTCCAAGACGATGTTGAATCATCTCCCTGACTGCCCAGTTAATTTTTTGGGCATAATTTGCAATTGGAAACTGCACACAATTTTGTATTCCATGTGCAGCTTTTCTGCACACCAATGAAGGTAGCAGCATGACAGTCAAAACAATACAGAGAATTTCTGAGAAATTGAAATATTCATCTACCAGCTTTACTTTTAGAGTAACAACTTAAAAATCATATTTCCTAAGAATAAAAGAAGTCACATTCATTTCATTTAAAGTTCTAAAAGCTTATTATATTTTCACTTTATCTTGTTGTCTTCACATTATTTTGGAATAAAAAATTTCTTTTGTTCACCTAATTTTTGTTGACTATTTGTGGTAATTAATTCAGAATGATTTTAATTTTAGAAGTCACAGGATATTAAAATGACATTCCAAAATTAAGCCTTTTTATTTCTGGTAAAACAGTTTTAATAAACACCTATGGAACTTCTTCTGAGTATTAACACATAATCGAGTAAAATTTCCTATCATTGGAATACAGTGAAACTTCTCCCAAAGACCATCCTCTCAATGATCTATTTTTCATGAAACTGACACTGAAATTCATATATTGTATTAAAATTATACCCTTGGCACCAGATCATCTCTCTTCCTGATCACCGACCAGCTTCTTAATAGCAATTTATTTTATTTACCCCTTCTAAGAGACCACTTTCAGGAAAATTGTAAGTATACAGTTTCAGTAATAAAAAACGAAAACTTGCAACATTGTATTGATGTTCGTATGATATGTCTTGGCCCTCAGGTTAAATCTCAAGGGTATTGAAGGGCAGGGGATCCAGAGATCAAGTAACAAGAAACCACAGCCACTGATATGATATCATGGCTGTTCGCTTCATTTGGATCCATTCTTTTTATGAGGCGGCAGATATGAACATAACATAAATGTTTGTATTTTTATAGAGCCTTCCCTAATTACCTTCCTGGAAGAACACATGATATGGTAGAATATCAATGTCGAAAGTCAAAGTTATCTAAGTTAACTAACTTGCTCAGTAACACAGGAGTGTTTGCGTTGTGCCTGGAATCTGAGCCTCTGCTTTCTAAGAACCTCATGTAAAGTTTTTTATTTGTGCAAAGAAGTGCAAGAAAAATGACGTTTTGAACTTCTAGACCATAGAATGTGACATGCATACCCAAATGACATATCGAGTCTACTCAAAAAAATAGAAGTTTGGTACTGAAAGAGACAAGTATTGGGAGTACTAAAACTGAAAACGATTTCATTTTTTTTTTTTTTTTTAACCCAAGGGAAGGAAATACAAATATTTTAAATAATAGGCACTTTCCTAAACATCTGATGTTTAGCAATAATAGATGATTTTTTGTACAAAATAAGATTCACAAATTAAGTGAACGCCGCTCTCAAATACCACTTTCTTCACAGACCCAACATGGTCGCTTAATACAGGAATCGCTGTTTCCGTAAAACATTTCATTTTCTTCTAGAAAAACGTACAGAACAAATCAATCGAACCAGGCACATATAAATTTCTTTTCCGTTTTTCTTTAAACTTTTTATTTGCTCCAACACCTGAATCTTGCAATAGACCAAATACAGACTATGGAAAAAACTTTAAACATTAGTCTATGAAGATTGAGACAAATTTCAAAAAAACTAATTGAATGGTCAAATTCTAAATGTAGTTATATTCTTAACATGATTCATAATTCTGAAGATTTAGGATTGCCTGTGTACAAGCACCAAACAAAATAGAAATGACACATTCTCTCTCTTTCTGGAAGAATTTCCAAAAAGCTGGAGAAGTACTTAGAAACACTTCCCATTAATTTCAAGGATAGGGGTCTGAATTAATCTAATGTGTCATGGGAAGTTTTCTAATATTACATTTATAGCAGAAATATAAAGTTGTTTGAGATATGAATAATACAGAAGAACACACTATTCCAAGTTTCTACCAAACATCCTGAATTTTTACTATCAGTTATAATTTCACAGTCCTATACAAAAACTGTTTTGGGACTACTAGTGAACTACAGAATAAGCACTACAAGAGAGAAAGCAAGCAGCTAATTCCAAAAAGGATTCAGACAATAAGTGTTTGAATATCGACCTATGTCACACTTTATTTAATATTTTACTTAAATACCCTCAAATATTTCAAAAATTTTAGCATGAAAAAATAAAAAATGACCTGGTTAACCTGAAAAAGTCACACTTATACTTGACAGTGTTCAATGTAATTTATTATGATCTACTATTAAGTTGTTTACTTGATATACTATTTCCTTGTTATAAAATTTACTTGATATACCACTTAACTGCATAAAAATAAAAATTTTCTCTGAAACTAATTTCAGATGTCCCGAATTTCAATTATTGTCCATTTGGCAACCCTATATGCATCTGTCTTTATAATATGACAAATATCACAGTCAAATAGTGAGAAAGAGAACTAATTACAAAATGTGCAAGTAGAAGAAAACAAAAAGTTGAGAAAAGAGGAGAAACCAAAACAAAAGAAATGTGTCAATCCCTTAAAGATTTACCCTTAATAAAATAAATGACCAGAACGTAGTTCAAAAAGTTTCGATAATAATGTACATTTTTGCTGGCAATCTTTAATATTTTAGAGGCTGTCCCTCAGGCATACATGATAACTTAATTTCCATACCTCCTTGTTACTCATAATATTATAATATTAATTATTTATGTTATATCAACATAATGGAAGCACACACAACTCTACACATTATTTTTACTCAGTACCAGTACTGCCAGTAGTAAGACTTTTTGCAGGTATAATTTAAGCTAATGTATTTTGGAAAGAAATACATTTAGAATAATAATTATATCATAACAATTTAGAAAAACTTATTTACATTTTGCAGAAAATCAGCAACCCAACAAACACAAACACACACATGCAGATGTGCCCACACTAAAATGTGCATGTAACCATATATGCACAAGTGTGTGCACATGTGCTTGTGCATGCGAACACATTAGAAAATCAGAAAATGGAATGCTTTCAACAAGATCAACTCTCAGATAGAATAGCTCAATAAGGTCATAATTCTTCACTTTCATGTATCACTTGTTCAAAGCACAATCAATTAAATTCTGGAGTTCAATAAACAACTTAGTATCTTTCCTCTTGATTTCTTCATCAGATTGAACTTCTTTGCAAGTTGTCATAGCAATTTGCAATTTGATAAGGTAACAGATTATATTAAACAAATTTCTGGATAAATTTTGTACAATTTTAACCTTGAAGAGGTATGGGTGTCCACAACCTTTTTTTTTTTTTTCCCATAAAAACATTAACCCTTCAAAGTGGTGGGACATTTCCATCTGCACATGTGGAGTAACATTGCAGCATGCATGTGGAGTACCAACCATGCAGGTTGCATTTTGTTAAACTTTTTTAATGCTTTCACGAACTAAGTAAAATGTTTTCACAGCTGTCACTGCATACTTTCAAGTTTTCACTATCTATACAAGTGGATCATAAGTTTTAATTATCGGAATTTAAATTGATGTCAAGAACAAATCAGTTGTTATTGGCAAAGATAATGTATGACAGCAGTGACCTTATGTAGGAAAATTCATTTTTATTTAGATACAGGCTTTGAAGCAGCAATTCTGTCCGCTGGAAGAATTCCTTCCCTAATTGGCATCAGAATTGTTAATAAGAAAAGAGACATTGAAGGGTTTGCTACACTTAAGTCTTTTTGACACTTTAGACCCACAAAGTTATTCGTGGGAGAAAAAAAAAATCTTATTATGTGCAAGTTAAATATCACTTCCTGTTTTTCTGAGCATTTCATTTCAATTAAAACAATATACTGTAAGACTAATTTTTGAAATATAATTTTCAACTTCACATAACAGTAATCAGAATTAAAACTTTTAATTATCAATTTTTCCAAAGGTATGAACTTACCTTGACCGACACCTAATGCACCATACACACCCAAGTACATGTCTCTTTTTGAAGCTTCTTGACCAGTTCCATCGTCTGGTAAATCAGTAGACCATCTCGATAGCCACATATTTGAACCAATTGAAAAAGCTTGAAATAACACATTGAATAGGAGAGTTGATACAGCTAGCACCAAGCCAATGGACTTCAAGTAGTGAGAATACACACTCCATTTGACCTACAAGAGTTAAGCAAGAACTTAATATAGGGACAAGGAAAATAAAATATTATGAATTATGAAGCAGAAACTTACACTTCCAGTCTCTGCTTTCTCAGTTTCTATTAGTTTTTCACCAACAACAGGAGCTTTCACTGCACCATCTTTCTCTGAATTTAATCTCGACAGGCTTCTCTTTTCAGCATTACTTTCCACAGAAGTTTGTCTAAACAGATGATATATTAATATTTTAGTATTCATGGCTGTATTAAACAAGATTTAAGTAATTTTATTGTTATCAACAAAATCCATTTAGTTGAAAGAAACAAAAAGCTTAACACATTACACAACCAGTTTTCTATTCCATTAGTCCCCGATTCTAACATTTAATCATTTGTATTAAATACAGTTTTTCTTTCAACAAAAACCAAATTTATTCTTCACAATCGTGAAAGCAACTCTTAATACCAGTAGAAAAAATATTAGTCTTGAACATATCCTTCACAGTTATAAACTACTCTTCACTTAGTTTAAGTGTTGAGTTTATATTAAAATATAAAACAAGTTTTAGTGCCAAAATAAAATTTCTGTTGCATAATATTGCCCTGCCCAGTGAAGTATCCTGCATCCATATTCTTTGTGTCAACTCATCAGATATTGCATCTAACCTATTCTCCCTGTTCCACACCAGTCCCTCATAATTGATATGACTATACAAACTCAAGATCTTAAAAAATTGGTAAAATCGAGCAAACATGTGCTTTAAATTAATGAAAGGTGGATTTAACAAAAAAGGTGCTTTTTAACTATTGTTTTAAATGTTTTTGTTTAAATAAGGTTTTATGTAAATATGTTTTTATTAAATCTTTCTTTTGTTAAAATAAGGGTCATTGCTACAATGAGTTTTTTGGTAAATAAAGAGTTGTTTTATTTGATAAGATGATTTTTTCGATAAAAAGAGGTGTTTTGATAATATATTTTTGTGGTTGTTGTTGTTGTTGCTGCTGCTGCTAAAACAAGTTTTGCTGGCTGAAATAAGGTTTGCTGGTTAAATTAAGGTTTGCTGGTTGAAAGGAGGTTTATTTGGTTAAAGTAAAGTTCAGTTTGTGATTTCTTGGCTGTCCAGGTGACACCACGTTGTTGGTTGAGAGGCTGACACTTTGCCTGTTATATCAAAGGCTTCCTCAGGATAGTGACTGACACTACCCTGAGGAAGCTTGCAACATGACAAGCGAAACATCAGCCTCTCAGCCAACAATGTGGTGTCACCCGGACAGTCAAGAACTCTAGCTGTGTAAAGTTCAGCTTACTAAAATGCACACAATGGTATAAAACCCATAAGTAATTATTAAATTAAAGAAATTTGAAATTAATACTGTACACCTGACCTCAAGGTTATCATAAAGTTATGAAGCATTTAAATAACGACTTTTGAATGTTGTATTTTTATATGCTTTTAGAATGGAATTTGAAACTTGCATTGCCACTTGGAAAAATCATCAAATACTGTACCTCAACATATTAAATAAAGAAATCTAATCAGTAACTACAACTTCTCCACTTACCTTTGTAACGAACCAGATCTTGACAGGGAACGTTTTTCACTTACAGATCCAGAATCACTTTCTGAGATGCGTGATCGAGCTCTAATTAATTTTTGCTGGAGCTCTTCAGCTCCCATTGTACTTTCCAGTTGTTGTTTTAATTCGTCTAAATCTATTATAACAATTTAAATCACTCTATCAATATTTTGCATTAAAAATCACTTAATTTGAACCAACCTTCTCTTCTCAATGGTGCTTATAGCTACAAGATATGATACATCCAGATGATTAAAATTCTTACCAGCTTGGGAAGTACTGTCATCTCCACTGCCTTCCTGCAAATGCTGTAGCAGAAAATCAGCAAAAGCACCTTTCTTTTCCAACAATTCCTTGTAAGTTCCCATTTCAGTTACTTCCCCATCTTTAAGTACAACAATCTGATCCACCTCTGGTAAGAAAGTAATGCCATGAGTAACAAGGACTCTTGTCTGAAATTAAATATTGAAAAAGATGAATTGCAGAAAACTGGAATCGGAAGTTCAATACAATGCTTTTATATTTCGCATTACCTTTTTTTTTAACAGCCCAGATGGTCCTATTACATTTTCAAAAATATGCTTTCCAACGTGGCTATCAACTGCACTAAGTGGATCATCCAAGAAGTAAACATCTGCATTATTGTACACAGCTCTTGCCAAACTCACACGTTGTTTCTGTCCACCACTGAGATTTATACCCTGCCAAATAAGATTGCTGTTATCACCACACTACTGCATCTTCAATACACAATAACTGCTGAATCTACACTACCCAGAAAGTACAATCAAAGGTATGGTGCGATTGATTATTACATTTTACAGAAAAAAACTTATGTGCCTTTTTGCAATTCAATATTGAAAAAATATTGATATAATAAGAGTGCACATTAACTTTACAAAATTGCTCAACTTTTGTCAACATATAATAATTTCAATTGCAGGATGATTAATCAGAATTTAGCCACCATTGAAAAGGAAGTAGTAATTAATGGCACTTCAAAATGGCAAAGACTTCTTCAACTAATTAGTTGTTCTTACTTTCGAGTCAGGGCTACATTTTCAGTTTCTCTCACTTCACAACTGCCATTATCACTACCAATCGCAGGGCTGCTAAAGTAGGCATCACCTTTCTACAGGCAACTTCTCTGGTGCTCCCTGAACAACAAACTGAGGTAGCCTATACATCAGTTTTGTCCTATATCATTATATACAAGAGCCTAGAAGCCCACGACTCCACCTCACAGTTTCAACCATTGTTCTAGGTGTAGGGTCACAGTTCCTCAATTACAACATGCAGATAGATAGTGCATATAGATGCACACGAACATCTTACAAACAGTTCCTGGTAATTTTTATTTATTTGTTTTTTAAAGATCTCTGTCCAATAATATCACCTAAATAATTAAATTTTGATATTTGGACTCTTATTTGCCCAATAATGACAATTCTGACTCTTCTCATTCCTTTTCCTTAATATATCATTAATTTTGACTTGCTTGAGGAAATTTTCATGTTGTTTCAGTACTATTTTATACAATTCATTTGCTGGATTCAATTAGTTGACCATCTTCTGATTCCATTATTAGAAGTCCATTATCTGCATAAAAGATTGTTTGGATTATCTATCTTTAACCGAGATATTATTTCTCTCTTGGTAGTTAATTTCCATTCCGTAATGATATGGTTGGCATTTAGAGAATTGGACAGGCATGGTAACATGTCACATGCCTTTCTTAATATTCTGTTTGTACTGAAAGATTTTGATACATTTCTTTTATTCATTTGTATTCTCATATAAGTACGCTATCTACCATCCAGTTTTTATTTCTTGTTGAGGAGTTTGTGCACCCTCCAATGTTAAAGCACTATGTTCTGCTACGTTATTTTGAAGAACACATTAAAAAATGTTTCAAGTAGTTGTGTTCAGAAATGCACTAAAAAACAAAATATGCCTGTTGAATAAATATTAATGAGAGAGATATTTTCAAAATGGTGCTCATCGCTACATTAATTCAGTAGGCGCTTTCCCCCTCTATCCATACAAAAGTTTCAGAAAAAAATTTGGAGCCATTTTTTAGAAGATTTTGAAAATGTGATTGAGGTTTTATGTAAAGTATCAAAAAATTAAAAGATATATTTCAAATTCGAGGGTCTGTGATATCAATCAGGGATCAGAGAAAATCAATTTTGATGAAAATTTAGTTACTAGTGTCGTTCACAGTCTGACGTATGGACAGTTTGAAAAATAATTAAATGAAATCACTACTTCGGTATCAAGGACTCCCAAAACATTTATTTCCATCAAAATCTATTTTGGCAATGATTTTTGGCGGCATTACATAACTTTCTATGTATTACTTACATGACAAAGTAAAAATGCCTAGTAGCTCAAAGTACTTGTGAATAATTGATGTGTTAGCACAGCATATCACAATGTAAAATTCCAAGTCA
Source organism: Gryllus bimaculatus (assembly GCA_017312745.1). Taxonomy (NCBI): domain Eukaryota; kingdom Metazoa; phylum Arthropoda; class Insecta; order Orthoptera; family Gryllidae; genus Gryllus; species Gryllus bimaculatus. The sequence continues at coordinate 5,784,424 of BOPP01000063.1, forward strand.
TTTCAAGCCCTTGAAGAGTTTCCTCTATCCTAATACAGGTTAAAAGCTGGTCCAGAAGAGCAAACAGGGAACTTCATTTATCAAGTTGTAAATCATTAAACCTACTCATCCAGTTAAGCTGACCAAAAGAGCACATTACACTTTGTGTGTCAAGAACAGATGGAATGATATTAGTGAACATATGGTTGGAATTGAGAACTACCAGAATGAGATATTGGAATTGTGAACTACAAGTCTGAGTACAATGAAACTTATGTGTAATCACTTACCTTTTCACCAATTTCAGTTTGATCTCCACCAGGCAACATGTCAAAATCTGGTTTGAGTGCACAAGCTTCCACAACACGTTTGTACACAGTTTGATCCATAGACCTGCCAAACACAATATTATCTTGTAATGTAGCATTCTGAATCCATGCTTGCTGAGGTACGAATGCAATTGAGCCCTGCAATAAAAATTCAGATTTTTAGTAAGTTTATTAAATGCAGAAATCTGTATTATACGAATACCATTCATTAACAGCCCAGTATATTTAGGTTTTACTTCCTGTTACGAACATAGAATCCATGAATTGGTTAGATTCAACATCTACACAAATTATACAGCAATTCGATTTAAATGTCATATGACAGTCACCCTCATAGCACATCACACTCAGTTTTTAACTGTTTTCGCCATTAAACAAATTACTTTTCAAATCCATTTTTCTTTTGATGTGTAATACATATTACTACATGATTTCAAAACATTAAAACAGTATTTATTTCCATGCTAGATGCCAGTATAATCTGTTTAATTATTACTTCCTCTAATATCATAATTCCAAATTTTATAAAAACAAGTAGATAATACCAAATTAGAATTTACTTTATCAGGATGAACTCTCAAGATAAATATTATTAATTAAAACATTTCAGTTCCAATACATAGGGATTTTATACAAGTTCAGGAACAAAAAGGATAAGAGAGACTGAAAGTAATTATTAAAATCTAAAAAGGTGAATTTGGCTTAAGTTTACTCATCAGACTTGCTGACATCATGCGTCATATTACACTCACATGTCTTTCTGCCAACATTGTTGATTTATACAAATAATCTGATATCTGATGTAAATATTACTGGCACTACTGGCAATATAAAGAATAAAATATTAAACCTCATGATAATAGCTGTGTTACAAGTAGCATGGTCAGCAAAAGCCCAAAAAATAAAATGCACTCATCTGGCAATAATTAGTTGGAATATACATGGATTCTTTTACTTAAAACATTGGAGAAAAAAAAGTTGGCTACGAAATTGAAAAGCAACTACAGTTGCGACTTTCTTAATAAATTGTCTTATTATGCTTCAATTTCTTCACCTGGAATTGATTTCATATACAATTAGTGAGGTCTTCCTGGAAAACAGTTGACTAAAAAGAATTAGTTTACAGAACCAAAAATTTTATATTTTTGGGAAAGTGTAAGGAAAATGATTGGCCCCGTATTTGAAATGCAAAGTCTTTGTAATGATAAATATAATAGAACATTGAAAAATGATTATGACATGAATATATTAATAAACTGACTATGGTGTGCAGCTACAATGACCGGGGACAGTGCTAGAAGACATGAAAGTTATCAAAACTAGACTCCCAATTTGGTGATTTTCTGTGTATATTATGGTATTTCTGTGTAAGTTCCAGTTTCAATTGGTATTTCTGTCCAAGTTCATTTGAGTGGGTTGGCACTTTAGCCAGTTGACAGAAAATCAACAAAATTCACCATCGAAAGAGCAACAGGTAAACATTATCTGCATGTTTTATTCCAGAAAACATTAAAATATAACCACAAGTTCCTGCCGTGAAAATCTTCTGAACTGTTACGTCTGATAATGAATAACATTGTATTAATTAGGGTAGCTTTCATTACCTTTGTATTAACTCTTCCGGTCAATTTTTCCATTTCCCCAAGGAAAGCTGATATCAAGGAACTCTTTCCAGAACCAACACTGCCAACAACTGCCACAAGAGATCCTGAACTAAAATGAAGGTTAATATTTCGCAAGATAGGGTCATCCTCTGGGCCCCAAGAGAAAGTACCATTTTCAATAAGAAGAGGATGCTCTAAAAGAAAATACTCAAAATTATATAAATTCAAATTTTTCACACAATATTTACTTACACACATTTCATTAAATATGATGACTTACTCTCAGAATTATCATGTGTTACATTATTTGGATCCAGTTCTTCAGAATTCATGAATTTATTCATTCTTTTAATAGATACACTGGCCTAACAGACAAATTGGAATAGTTAGAGGACTTCATCATGAGAAACATCACTATCACAAATTATTTACACAAACAGTTATTGTTAAATATAGTTTCATGCAAAAAAGGTTTAATCAATTTTTATTTTATACTTTCAGCATTAATGTTTATGAAAGGCAAAGACACATTTTACGATGTATTAGAATGAAGTCTACATTTACTTCAACTGTTTTGAAATATACTAAAAGTATAAAAATCATGGTTAACTTCTTGCAAAGAAGGCTGATAAAGCAATAATTTTCTTTGATAATTAGTTTCACACATGGTATTCTTAGTAAACTTATAATCAATCAGGAAACAATTATAGCAACATTGCAAGTAGGTAAGGTAAGTAAAGAAGTAAGGCATAGTTAATAAGCCATGAAGGAAATTATTACAATATAATACCTAATACAAGGTAACACAAATTCAAGCCAGATGGGGTATAGAACACAATGAAAGATTTTTACCCACGACTTCACCAAGAAAGTGTTTTAATCCTTTACCAAGATTACAGTGCAAGTGATATTAGTGCAAAAACAAAAAACCATCACACTATTTTCTTACCTGAACCAAATTTGATATCAACATTGGTAGCATAGACAACGGGAAACGCAAGATATTAAACAATGACAGGGAAACAAAAGCAGTTTTTGAATCCAAGATATTCCTCTCATCAGAAAGGACAAATGTAGCAAAGGTTACTAACGAAACCTGGGAGCAGACAGAAACAAAACACCCAATAAATTCAGAACTGTACAACAAACACCACATTCGGAGAAGAAAACATTGCCAGCAGAAATATTTGGTGTGAGGAGAACAAACTTGAAAAAACACAAGACAAACATTTCTGAGCCTACCACATTTCTTCCAATAACAGATCATTCCTCTAGCAACAACTCTCTTTATGCAACATTAATTTTAGAATGTCATGCGTCATTACTTTGTGTTTAACAATAATAACTTTCTTATTTGATCTGCTATACAAGAAAGAAATGTGCCAGACCATTCAAGAGTGGAGAAAAGCTGCGTGATCTTCTTCCATCACCATCTCGCACGTCAGTCCTCTAGAAAACAGACGGGCACAGAATGTCTCACCTGAACCATGTTGATAATGAGCATAGGGAGCATGGACATAGGCATTCGAATTATATTGAACAAAGTGAGGGAAACAAACGCCTTCTGTGCATTCAATACATTGTCTTCACTAATCATCACATAAGTAGTAAAGGTCACTAAAGATACCTGAGGAAAAAAAAAGACATTAACATTATGAAATATTACTTTCAACAGAACTGGTATTTGTTCTTTTCTATCCCGGTAAAAGCTGAAAAACAAAAATTTCTTATTTTTAACTGTACTTTTTACAATTATTTCTTCACAAACTTTAAAGTAATTTTTAGTGAAGTGATTCCTATTATCAGTTATGAATTGTTGCACATTTTTATATCTGTTTCCTGGAATTATCCAATCAAGAACCATCAGAGAGCAAATCTACAGATATGCAACACCAGGGATACTTATTTTATGGTGTATTTGGGAAAGGCATCGATTTTGTGCCTGTCCATATTGTATCCCCATACGCCTAGGTAAGTGCCATCCTGCTCTGCACTTCTGTTTTCCACACAGCATTACCCTTCCCAGGCCCAATCATTCCCAGCCCTGCTCTCTCTACCCCTTCTCGCTTCACTTCAATCGTCACTCCTGACAGTAGCTATAAACCTTAGTTGCGTTGTACTCCAAGCAAAAATCCAGAAACAAAGTAACAATCTTTAGAGTGAGATCATTGACCATTTTCATATACCGGTAATAATAATGCTGCTTCATTACTGGATCAATAACCTGGGGCACTTTCTTGCATCATGGGCCACTATTTCATAATTTTCAGGAAGCTTGCAAAAGATCCACAATATTGGTTAAAAATGTTGCTTAATATTACTGTGTATATTATATTGTCTAGTCTTCCTTGATTTTTTGATTTTTTATAATTTAACAGGTGTACATCCCCACGCATGTTGACTTCAATACATCAAATAATTCTGTGCAACCCACTGACCTTCCCCCCCCCCCTCCTTTCTCGACTCCTACTCAAACCCAACCCTTGCATATTGATGTAGTCCTTCAATATAATATATTGCAGTGTGCCGCATGTTTTATATATAGTACAGTTATGGACCAGACGTATATATATATTATATATATTATATATAGTAATTAAACTATATATAATATATAATTTTATATTAATATAATATATTATATATATATATATAAATATATATAAATAAATAAAAGGATCTACACAAGTTCATCTCCTACAGGCATAAATGCTAGTATTGAAGATTACAAGAGTAAATAAGATTTTATTTACAAAAGAAAAGTTTAGCTCCAGCAGCTATGATGCGCGTCCCAGGGTGCTAATTTCTCAGAGTGCATAAAATTGTTTTACAAATTTCTACATTACATTCTACAAATGGAACACAACTTTCTTTGATTCACTGAGAGCTTAGTCAAGAGGACATTTAAAAAGTGTAGATGTAGATAAATACATATAAATACAGTGTTATTAGTGAATTTATTTATTTTTTCACTTGAGATTAAAATTATTTTTGACCATGAACAATAACCTTAAGGGTTAGATAATTGTAGTAAGTAAAATTTTTCACCAACTTGACTTTCTTTAAAACATTCAGAAATAACGCCTCCGCAAGGAAATAATCAAATTATGTGTGATTATCTTACCAAGAATGGAGCACATGACCAAATAAAGGAGGTAGCAGCATTTAGATATGCTGCTTGTTTAAGTACATGAATTTCCTTGTCACGAATTTTAAGTACTTGTTGCTCAAATGAAGGTTCCCAGGCATACAGTTTTAAAACTTTTATGCCACTGAGTACTTCATTCATCAACTTCACTCGTTCATCCTTATTTTTCATTTGACGAATCTGCAAAACCTTCACCCGATTGGCTACCACACCATTTACAGGAATAAGAATAATCATAACTGCTAATCCAGCTAGTACCGAAGGGCCTGAAACAAACCATATCATAGCACAATTAACTTTGCTTTCACAATACAAATTTTAGAAGACACTCCTTAGCAACTCACTAGAAATTCACAACAAATATTCTTATCTTCTCCTGTACATCAAAATATCTATCTTTAAGAAATAAAAAAATTAATTTCTAGAATACACATCAGACAAATTTAGTGGTAACAATTAAATTGTTATGTTCTTTCTGGTCTTAGTCCTCTTAAATGGAAAATTTCTTTTCATCATCATAGTTCACAAGCAACAAAAAAATGATGTGAATAATAAAATTATACCCAAAACATTTTGTGTGTGAGTGCGTCTCAAAATTGTGTAACAAGGAATATTCAATGAAGATTACTGATTGCAGATCAGTTCACACATGACTTATCCAAAAGAACTACATAAAACTGATCTTCCCAAATCATCTCCTTGCAGCTTAAAAATTCAGACAGATTTTATGTTGTCCCTCATTAACAGTACACTCAAAATTATGTTTGCACCAAATATTTAAGTTATTTATAATTGAAGACATTTTTGAATCTGCATGTCCAAATTTTTACTTCTATACCAATATTCTAGCTTAAGACTATGTAATCAATGACACCCAAATAAAATATTTCATTACAAATTACCTAAAGTATCCCATAAAAAGTATAATGCCAATGCTATCTGCAGGGGTGCAGACCATAACATGCTTAAATAAGCTGTTAAATCCATAAATCGCTGAGCATCTACAGACATGAGATTAACTATTTCTCCAACTGTAGACTCCTTACGTGCAGCACTAGATAATCGTAATGCCTGAAAAATGTAATTCACATTATAATCCATGCAAAGTTCATTTCTCACACATTGCATGAGAACTATACTATCAAAAGTTTAATTGAAAATTACCTTACGATAAATAGCTGACACCAAAGCCGTGCGAATTCGCAATCCCACTAGGAACATTCTGTTGAAATATTGGGCAAGAAACAGTGTCTGAATAGATGCAGCAAGAAACATGAGAACTGCATAAAAATAACCTTTCCACTCTTCTGTATATGTATCATCAGAAACATAAGAAATCAACAACCTACACAAACATATTTCATAAGAAATGGATAACAAATGCAACTTAATGAGAAATGAAATTTAATTGGATGGTCTGTAAACCTACTTTAATATCTGAGGACTAGCAAAAGTTAATAGGTCTTGAACAAGTTTTAGTAAAGACCCAAAAAGAAAAGTAGCACCAAACGCTTTACACACTGCAGGTAATACTGAAGCTTGGGTCTTCTTACTACGTTTACCAACAAGATCCACACTTGCTGATGTCTTGTGAAAGGAAGCTTTGGGACTTGGAACACTAGAAAACAAAGGACTAAATAAGTAATTGAGAAGACACTATTATCTCAATTACACTGCCGAACACACACTCACCCAAAATTAACCCAGAACATCCTCGAAAGCACAAATATAAAGACATACAAAAACCATGACAAGTTTCTATGATGCAACAATTTTTAAATGGTTTAAATTAATTCATCACTTATTTTCATTGATTTCTTTTTAAGTATTCATAAACAAAAATGTTAAACATACTTAGCAGATTTCTCCACTGACTTCTGCCAGTATTTGTCAAATCGAGGAATAATTTCATGAGCTGTGTCTTCAGGATTCATATTCCATAAGTCTTTGGTCTCCAGTGGTCGTCTGAAACCTTTTAATGCCAAGGCATCAAACCAACCAAAGAAGAGACGCGATAAGAAAGAAGCTCCTTGTTCTGGGCATGGATTCTGAAATTCAGAAGAGACAATACAGTTTAAGTTCATGAAAGGAACGATTAAAGTACTTCATTTTAAAAAGACTTACCTCTGGTGTAGCATATTCTGAAAATCTTGGTGCTGCATCAGATTTGCAGTTAAACAAGAACAGTATAACCACCACAGGAAAATAAACTAAGTAAGTGATGAATGTGAAATAATCCTCATTTTCTGCCTATCAACATGTCACAGAAAAAAAGAAATAAGCATACTTAAATTTTTTTACTAAGTTTACTAAAGATATAACTTCACAACTGCCACAATTCTTTTTTAAACCAAGGTAGAATTAATGCTTTTGTACTGATGTTTTCAAAACTAATATTCAAAAACTAAGAAATTAAAATAATAATTTTCAACATACTTGTTCTACAAATAACTGATAGTAAATAATAATTAAGTGTAAAAAAATGGAATTAACATGAAAAACGTACACATATTATTTACTTACATCATCTATTGCTTTGTTCAGTTCTGCACGATACTGAACAATTCCAAACAGAAGCAAAAGAAACCAAAATAAAAACAGCAATCCGGAAGTCCTCATACCACGTTGCCTATTATACCATTGTAAAACAGCTGTTAAAATCTGAAATAATTAACAGAGAAAAGGTCAAAATACTGTAAAATATATATATATAAACAATAAAATATGTAAAATACTTACAAATGAAACCAATTTAATGAGAGGAGTGTAATATTCAACTGAATTTACTTCTCTTTCTTGATCATTTTTCCATAAAGCGTAACCAAAGTCTGCTATACTCAAACCTATGAGTACAACAGTCAGAAACTGGAAAAAGATTTACATTTACAGACTTAATCAGCCATTCGTTTATACAAAATATAAAGGCATTAAGGGGTATGACTTACAAGTTTTGAAATATTTAACCAATTCCATGGTATATTTCTAAATTTACTGTTCAGTATGTAATAGGTTTCCAGAGGGGCAAATACCCACAAGAATACACATGGGGCCCAAACTAAAACAGTCTTCTGAAAACATTCTGTCAAATCTGGTCTGTTTGTGTACCAAGTAACTGAAGCATTCTGAAAAACAAAAAAAGAAAAGTATTACGGCAGATATAGGTACAAAGGAGCGTTTAAGAACATCAAGTAATACGAAAATGAAAATATTAGAGACCTGTCGACATGTAATTACATACTAGTTGCTCTTGACATATAACAGTATAGGTTATGTTATGTAATACTTATTAAGGCAAAGGTAAGTAAGTGATATTTTACCTGATGAAATACTATGTATTTTTATATTTAAATATATAAATTATCTCTTAACTTACCCAGAATGGGGATCCACAAAATGCATCCATCCCCTCGGATGCCATTGCCCTCACAGGTGTTCACAGGCCCTACTTGCTACGGCCGGCCGATTCCGATGTAGAACGTGTTCTCCACAAGTACGTACAGTATAAGTGTAGTACGTGTAACCTGCAAACAAAAGGAGGGTAAGTGACGTACAAAATCAGACAGTATATATTTTTTTGAAGAAATACGCTACATCAAACAATTTTAACAACAAAAATATGATACAGTGTTCCCTTAATCGGAACGATGTAGAATTATAAACGAATTTTATATCATTTTATATAATACGCGCGCTTGCTTCACGTGCTAAATAGAACTTAACGAGATTTTCAGCATGTTTCAAGCGCGATGATTTCTGTGGTGCCCACACCAGTATAACGGAAACCTGCAATATTTTTTTTTGTGGTGTGAAGCTAATAAAATGCTGGACGATCATTACACAAAACCAAATAATAAGATTAAAGTAATAAAAATGAGATACTGGTACCAAAGAAATTAAATTAACCCCTGCAATGCAGATTGAGGTGATTAACGAACTGTAGAACTTGGTTTAGGAGATTACAGTACACTAGAAAAATAAATATTACCAAATGTGGGCCACTATCTTTTTGATCGTCCCTCTAAATGGTAACAAAATGAAAACTTACTCCCTCAGAAATATTTTCCATCCGTTTCGGCAAATGTTCGAATCAGACTAAATAGCGAATTAGCAAGTTAAAGGTCGCATTATGAGTGGATGAAGTCCGAAATAGGCACATCTTCGAATCATATTACTTCGGACTGGCAGGATGAAGTGCACATTAGTCAACACGAGTTTGTTACAGTAGGTGAAGTAGGCCTGTTACAGCGACAAGGAATAGGTATTTTGCTCAAACTGGAAACAAATTGCTGCTAGGAGTGCTAAATTTAGTGAGAGACAAGGCGTGTAGTACTATAGTTTTGAATTTCACTGAATCATTCGTAAAGTTCTGTTAACATGATACCACCTACACACACTTAAAAATGTACACATGTCACCTCAGTTGACGCTTCGCTTCGTATATTTCCAAGTTGAGGTGCCAAGGCTCTGGCCTTCGGCCGTTGCGATTTATGTAAAAATGACCTAGTATGTTCAACGCATAATTTCCAATGCATTTTCTTGACAATTACGGTTCTTCTCCCTAATCGTAACGAACCAGAAAGAATCAGCTCCCTTCCGCTCATATTGTATGACAAACGACAATACTTGCGAGCGGAATCGTGTCGTACTAATAACCTCAAACTTTCAAGGCGTAGTGACGCTTCGTTACACATGTCCATTTTCACACCAGCCTTCGGTCTATTGGATTAACACTTCTAAGTCTGTACAACAAATAATTTCTAATGCATTTTATTCCAAAGTACTTTTCGCCGAACTTGGCAACGCCGCACTGACGCTGCGCGAGACAAAGTTGTTGTCGTGACTCCGGCAAATATGAGCAATATGAAACATGCTTGGGCCTTTCCAGCGCATTTTATGCCTTAATATTTTCAATTATATAAAACGCACCATTCTCATTCTCTACGAAACAATGACCTCGTTCCTATCCTTCGTTTTTCGCTTTCATTCACCGATCTCGCGACGTCCAAGTTGACTGAGCACTATAAGAGATATGACCCCAAAATACTACTTCTAAACACAAGACGTCTCACACTCGGAGAATCATCTTACTTTAGTCAGCACTATGTGGCTAAAGCCAAACACAAGCTGGTGTTTGAAATGATCCGTTTATCGTGAGAACGTAGGCTTCCCCGGCCGGAGTCAGTATTTACCTTCGCCATGGACGCGGCGTCACCCGGACAGCCTAGTAAATAATAATAGATCCGTTTATCGTCATTTAAGCACTCTGGCTAATATACGAATTAATATACTATTTCGTGAATTAGACAAAAATTAGGCACGAAGTCCCTGGAACATTTTCAAATTATCAAAAAAATGGCTCCAAATTTTCTCTTTAAATGTTTTGTAAGAATAGAGTAAAATACACTTATTAAGATGACGTACACGTAAGTCCGATTTTCACTGTTAACTCTGGACTTATGAAAATTACACACGTGCAATATTGAGTATAACATGTGCAATATAAAAAATGTCAACACAAATTTTTCAAAAAATGGCCCCAATTTTTTCTTGAAACGTTTGGTAGCAATAGTTCTAAATGTACTGTATAAAATTAAAACGCCATATTGCTGCATTTTTGTTGTTGTTTTTCAAAATTACAAAATTGTAATTTTTTGACACCTTTCTCACGCCGTTAATATTCACATTACGGCGATTTACGTACATTATTGTATTTATGAATTCAAGTGCTTCCAAGTTTCTCAAAAAATCAAAAGTGTTCTGAGAACATGAGATCAGAGTTCTGAATTTTTCCAGAAAAGCAGGAATGCAATTTCTCGAAAATGGCTCTAATTTTTATCTTTAAATTTTTTGAACGGATAGTGCTAAATGGATTGAATAATTTGACATAAATGCCACTTTGACGTATTCTTTTGTGTTTTGTGTAGAAATATGTACATTATTGCATTTGTGAGTACAATTGCTTTAAATAATTTCTTGTGAAGTTTCTCAAAAACGCATATGTTGGGTGATAATGAGTTTCAAAATGTGCATTATCAGAAACGATCAAACATTTTCACAAAAACCGCTTCAAATATATGAAAAATTACGTGTAATTTTATGTTATCACCAAAAAGGTTTTAGTGTGAATTCTGAATGGCGTATCTTGGCTACTTCCCAAGGAAAAGGGCATTGGCGACATTACCAAAAGTTCGGCTACGCGAGGAATTCGGCAACCAATTCATGATCCAATTATGGCACCACAGAAATTATTTGAGAGGGTAAAATGTTAGTGATATTCACTTTATATTTTTGACAATTGATGACTACAAAAAAGAATATGACTTATTGAAATCCCGGTAAGAAAAAGTGAAACTAGGTATACAAAAATACACTTTCGTGGATCTATTATTTTATTAACTTTTGTAAATGTGTATTTATGAATGAATATCAACTTTAACTACTACTTCTACAATTCAACTACTCATTCCTAACATTCTCATTTTAATGATAAATATACTGAGTACACTTGGCTTCATAGGGCGCGAACCTGGATGCCGCTCATGCTGGAAGTTTGATTGGGAATGTTAATTTATTGCAACTGCATTTATACATAACCCGCTCTGAAATTTTGCACAATCATACAATATAAGGGAAGGAATTTAGTGATTTTTTATATTTATAAAATGTGCAAACTTAAAAAAAAAATAAGGGTAAAAAACCACGAAAAATAATTAATTTCACTGTTTATACAATTTGAGTTCAAATATAATAAAATGTGTTATAATCTATAAAATGAGACTAGTTTGAATTCTTTATTTTTTTAATAAAAGAGATATGAGCATTTATATGTCAGTTCGCGCGCTAGTTTGCAATTTTTAATTTCGAATTACTCTAAAGGTATACGATTTGAATGATAAAAAAAAATTAAAATACACGTGAGAGTTGTTTTTGCTATTAGAATAGATACACAAATTTTCAAAATTATCAACTTCAAATTTTCGTCGAATTTGTTCGATTTGACGTTGAATGACTTATACAGCATCTGGGAAGAGGACTGGCAAAATCGAAAAGCTAGCCCAGACCAAAGAAATTTGGAACCGAACTAGTACGAGAAAATCTGTCATTCTGTAGCAACACTGTATTATTACGCCGATTTTATGGCTGTTAATAGAAATAACTTAATTGTACTTTTGAACTTATTTTAAATTTTGCCCTTTTTTGCCTATTTTTGCTTTGGATGTCTATTTTAAGTATTTTGCCTTGTGCGCGCGTGTGTACCTGTAAGCCTCAAACACGAAGTCGCTGTCGCGTTTTGTCTTTCTCAGCGAAAAGAGACTCCAGATCCAGAAACCCTTAAAATATAAATGAGAAAAGAAGATAATACCAGTCTAGATTCATATTTCATAGATACAGCGTTGCGAGTGAAACAAATCCGCAGTCATCATACCGGACTGCTCATGTGTAATCAAGTTACATAGAAAAGACCGTTTTCTTCCATATAAGTGCTGATGTAATTTTTAGAGTTACAATAAAAAATTGAATCATTTTTATGATAATTTTTTACAATAATTATTTTTAAATCGTGTTTTTTTCCATTGTTTATGTGTCTTTTTGCAGCCCTACTTAAGCCAGAATAAGTGTCATTTCGCAGGCCTTTTTCGGTAAAATAAATGTCTCTATTTTCGAGCTCTACAGATAATGAATCTTACAAACGCTCTTAATTTATGTTTTTTAAATTGTACGTACATGGAATTTAAACTATGAATCGTGTGGTGATAGTGGTCGAGAGGTTTGACAAATTACCTCCCGCTATGTTGTAGGACTGATAGTCTTAAATGGCACTGGCAAGTATACTAAACAGCAATGATAACTATTCAGTATGTTAGTACCTCTTTTGCCTGTGTAACGTGAATACCTATCACCTCAGATAGACACCTATGACAGCACATAACTGCAAGTAAGTGTAAATAAGTAGCCAAAAGAAGAGTAAATAAAATTTTTCTTTATTTCCGCAACAATGTAAAAAATGTAATGTACAATTTTGTGAAGAAAAAAATATTTGTTTCGTAAATTGTTCCTGAAATTAATGAAATGAAATTAATGAAAAAATAATTGATAAAAAACATTTTCTCAAAAACCGTTTCAATTTTTTTCGTTATTTTTTACGTATAATACATTGCACGCTTAAAAGAATGGTGATGTTCGCATTTTCTTTAAACTAACTGAATTTTCGAAAATTGCGTGGAGATAATGGGGAAAATATAGTCTTTGAAGCGTCGGACCAAGTAAGTACGTCAGATCGACAACGTGGTGTACCGGTTCTGAGAGTTAATATGATGGATCTGAGTTTGAGTTAAGGCCTGGAAGTAATTTTATGCTGATTTAACAATTTTGAAGGTTGATGTACTAGTACAATATTGCGGAGCAGTTATACATAATGTAAGAAAGTATGTCCTTTGGTAGTGCCATTTTACAACTATTTTATTTATGACACTTTATATATGTCACCATTATTTTATGTATGACACTTTTCTTGTGCACTGAATACGCATCATTTTGGAATATAGAACCGGGCGAGCCTCCGCTGCCTTGTCGCCGCCGAGTCCTTGGGAAAAGGACGCGCAACCGATCACGAAACAGTTCGTTCAACACACACAGAGAGAAGCGGATTAACACCTTTGTCGCCAATAGGCACGTAAAAATTACCGCCTATTTTTATCAAATATCCCAGGAAAACAAGTTACAAATAACAAATATCATTTACGTTTAAAAACTGGACACCCATATTTATGACTAAAATTAAATATAATTTAATTGATAATTTATTTAATTCAATTTCGCGTTCAATTTTTTTTCTACGAGAAGTCAATTATTTTTTAATTGTATATTTTGATGTAGATATAACATAAATTCATCATGCTTTTTGTAGTTATGGATATTTATTATTTTACCGTTGTTCTTCCATTAATTCTTACAATAACCTATTTATATACATTTAATATGATGATTAATATAAAATAAACAAGACATATTCAAACACATTATCAAAATTACATGTATTTAAATACGTGTTATTTCTAAAACTTATAATAATAGTAATTTATGTCAATGTAACCTGACGCATTTTCGGTAGTAGTAATCAAATCTTAATTATATGACTTCTGAAAATGTTAACATTGCTCATTGTGACTTATCACAAATCTTATAGTAGAAGATATTACCAGCCAGTTAATAAATAATTTTTGAGTATTTAATCACTTTGCTTAAAAACCTCGTTCAATAGAAATACAATAAGAAAAACGAAAAAAACGCGCGCGATAATGAATAAACCCTCTAGACACAATTTTGGTCCCCAATCTTTGCCGCCCATAAAAGTTTGGCGCCGTAGACACTGTGTGGCGCCGTAGGCCCCGCCCCTGTATAGCACATGCCATGGCTACACAGGCACGGCTTTTTTCTCACGGAGACCAGTCGCGTAGACACGGCAGGATGATTAAATGTACCACTCAGTTTAAACACAAAAGACCCAACTCGAAAGCCATCTCGCGATTTACATTTTGGAGAAGAAAAGTTTAAAAATTATATCAAACCTAAATGTCATTAAACGCCCTTAAGACAAAATGTTAATAAACAAAATTCTAATAAAAATATTTATAAATCATTACAAATATGCTGAAATATCCTCAATTAGATTTTGTGTTTTGACTCCCAACAACAAGAAATAAATTTGGTACTTTTCGCATATCATTATATTAAAAGAAACTAGTGGAGCTACATAATGACACAGACTTGTTAGTATTAGTTTTCTATTTTCTTTGGTCTGGGCTTTTATTTATTTATTTATGTCAAAAACAGTTAAAACTGTGTGTGACGTGCTATGAGGAGAACGTAATTTGAAGTTACATTTTATGTCCAGAAGCAAAACAAGGTGCCTTCACAGCATTTACTCAAGGATCAGGGAAACTGGACGAAAACGTGATCGAGATGGCGGTCATTGACCCAGAAGCTGAATGTTTTTGCGGGTTGTTACAGGTTCTTTACAATTATACAATCCAAGTGGTAAATAATACATTAAATGTTATTGTTAACATTAATATTACTTTCCTTTTGGATGCTCGGTATAATCTGTAATTGTATACAAACAGTTTTGCTGCAGAAAAGATTTTGCTAGGGACAAACTTTTGTATCGAATTTAATCGTTTAATGTCATATAGCAAGGAGTAAAATAATGTACATGTATGTGAATTTTTTGTAGTGAGCTGTTGATACTGTCACCTGATGAATATGATTACTACGTCGAGTGTTATAGTAATAGACATCGGCATTTACTGAGAATGTATTTCCGCCCTTAAGTAAGTAATTTTTGACAAAACCCACTGATTCGTATATCAAGAGATAAAATAATGGTAAATTACCTATATTAACAAAGTGAGGCTTACATGCCGGGATGGTCCCTAGTCTTGTGTCCCAGATATAAATAAAATCTGCCCTCCTTTTTTCTTGTAATTTGCTCACAATTGAGGCATTCTAGTGTAGGAGTTAATTTCTAACTGGCTGTTTTCACAGAAAACTTTTATGTTCTTGAGAAACTTTATGACATTATTTAAAGCTCGTGGAATCACAAATATAATAATTTGAAAAAAATAGTCGCTAATGTAAATATTAACGATGTGAGAGATAAGTCAAAATAATTACATTTTTGTAATTTTGGAAAAAACAAAAGAATAGCGTTTATGTCATCTCATAGCGTGCATTTAGAACTATCCCTGCCAAAAGTTTAAAGAAAAAAATTGAAACCGTTTTCGAGAAAATCTTGTTTTTGTAATTTTCTAAAATTGCACAGATTTTCGCAATATTGCGCGAAAACAACTGAAAGCTTGAAAAAAGGAACGTAACCTTATTGAAATAACTAAGTATGGAGACCAACTTTCATTTGAAGGAACATTTTCTATCTTCCATTTTGTAGTTGTAAGAAGAGGCCGAAAAATTCAAACTTTTGCCATTTTCCCGTTAACAGTGAAACCCGGACCTATACCCCCTTTAAACACAAAAAACATAGATTCTGATTATTCAACGAGATAGAGGAAGGAATTTGCTACATATCAGAACACGAATAATTCGCTTTCTCGACATCGGGGCGGAACAATACATTTTAATTTCGAAATTTCGCCGTTTTCCCCCGCAGCTTTACAGTACTTTCTCCATACTGAGAAAGAAAACGCAATTTAGGCAGAGCATATTTTTCATTTGATGTGCATATTTTATTTTTTAAATTTTGCCTTCATGTTTTCTTATACTTTTAGCATATTGGCATGCGTGTTTTTATGGTTTTTAGTGCATAAAATCCAGCATCCTACTGAAAAGGGGGCGGCCAAGCCCGTAAGTTCGCCTCAGAGCGGGTATATATTTTTTTGCGGGTATGGTTAAGACTCTCGGGTCTGGTTCAAATAATATCCGTATGCGTATGCGTACTGCGCTGTCGTAGCACCACTAGTTCATTCCTAGTTGTGTTGTGTCCAGAAACCACGAACCTCCTCCACCCAAGTGAATATTCCATTCCAGGTAGGACGAGTCCGACAGCGTTTGAGTTTCGCTTTACGGGCGTTTCCTGTGAGCCCATGCGATGACGTAACGCCACTTCCGGGGCGCGGGGAGGCAGCGGCGCGGTGGGCGATGCTCAGCAGCAGGGATGTAGACAGCAGAGGGCGGGGGCGGTGGCCTCAAAATAGCACCCGTCGCGCCCCGCGTGCCGGCCTACTGCGGTCGGAAGCAGCCTGCCTGCCAGCTCTCGTGAACTGGCTGGCGAAACCGTTTGCAACAGGTACGAACGTGCTTTCATAAAGGCCGGAATGTCATTCAAGTTTTTGCACAACGTAGAAGAGTGAAATATCGTATTATAACTTCGAAGCCTATGTTCACACGCGAGCTCTAACGTTGGAGAATTATCAGAATATTATTATTAAAATTGTATAACAATAATAATAATAATTATTATTATCATTATTATTGATAATAATAACAATTATTATTATTATTATTATTATTATTATTATTATTATTATCATTATTATTGATAGGCAGGTTCGAACCCTGCTTAGACATAGTCATATTTGTGATTGTCCCTTCACCTCTCATCATTATACTGTCATCTCATAATTACACTCATAATACACATTAATCGTGTAGCGTGGTCAGTAATGGCCTATACGCCAATAATAAAATTGACTTTTATTAATGGCGAGGCCCAACGATACGATGATGGAGGTAGTTCTAACTTTTACCGGCAAAGTACATATTCGCATCGCGAAAGAAAATACAAGCGAAACTGAATATGTTGTAAACAAAAAAATGTGCAATCATGGATTTAGCGAAAGCAGTACCTTCCGCTGCTTAGAACTTCCATTAAAGAGATCTAAATAGTATTAGCGGAATGTACTGCTTTCGCTAAATCCATGATTGCACATTCTTTTATTTACAACATATATAGTTTTGCTTGTATTTTCTTTCACGATGCGAATATGTACTTTGCCAGTTTTGACGTTAACTTCCATTAACGAGACAACGTCACGATATTAACTCTCATCATTTTCTTTAATGTAATGATGGGGAAAGTGTCACAACTATATGTAACATTGGTCAGGAAGTTACCTCTTAGCCCTTAAGCTATTTAGTTTATATTTACAAACATGTTCTAATGTGGACTAGTGAGACTCTCACCAGATGCCGTCTCCACTTGGAAGACGGCGCCCCTGCAATAGGTAAGACCGAGAGAGATGGCTCAGGGCATCAACTGATGTCATTGCAGTCCCTCTGGCCGAGAGGTCCTGTATTCGAATCCTGACGGTGGCAGGACTTTAAGCACTAGCTTGTCAGCTTGGTCGAATTCAGTCGCTGTCTGGAGGAGAATTCTAGCGACCGGCTACTCTGATCGGTAGTTTTCCGTGGTTTCTCCGATCAACAGCAGGCCAATGCCGGAGCATTACCCCAGCAAACGGGCCACGGACAGCGCGCGATCTTCCTTGTCCTCTCCGCTCACCTTACACACACACACACACACACACACACACACACACACACACACACACACTAACACGCACTACACAAGTGCACATGCCGGGAGACCGGTCGAGACCCGCTAGCCGACGGTAGGTCAGCCATAGGAGGGAAGATGAGGAGAGGGCCAGAGATCTCGACATACAGGAAGAAAAAAAGAAAGATCACCGCCACCTCCCTATCGAAAACACGCACTTCACTTACGGGACTAATGACCCAGGTAGTTGACGTGCCGGAAGCACTAAATCAATCAATCAAAGCGATAGGTATGGCCCTGCTCGATGGGGAGTGACCTGCTATGGTGCTACCCTTTCAATGGAGTGCGAATGCTCCGCGGTCGCTCCCTCTTTCACTGCCACTGTAAGACTCAAATGTCGTGTAAGGATTGATTGATTGATTGATTGGTGTTCGATTGTTCTTCCGACATGTGTGTAAGAATAATGTGTCTGTGTATAAAAGGTGAGGGAGGACAAATCACACCTTGATCCGCGACACGTTTGTTAGGGTACTGTTCTGGCATTCACCTGGTTTTGGTCAGAAAAATCACGGAAAATTACTGATGAGAGCAGCCGGACTTCTCCTCCAGACAGCGGCTAAATTCGGTCTAGCTATTTAGCTAATGTCGAAGTATCCTCCACCATCAGGACTCAAATTCTCGGACCTCTGGGTCAGAATCGTTGCACTTGGAACAGTTGGTAATCCAAGATAACTCAGCATGTTGAGTGAGGATTGAGTACTTCGATTCGATAGATTGCTTCTCTCAATGCCGAAGTAGACGGATCATCCGCACACCGTTGCCTTTGATGAAGTGTGCACTGGAAAGTCTCGTACAGGACTGACAAGAATCGTGAAATCCTTATGTGTTTTTCTAACAGTATTCAGATCCATGAAGGGAAAAGATAAATTGACTTTGTGAATGTTCACATCTAATACAACCAAATATCTTATAAAACGTAGTGAACACGTCTATGTTTATACGATTTTACAAGCAGACATATTGTTAATTTTATACCGGTTATTTCTCTTTGCTGCAGAGCTATGACGAATTTGTCAAACTATCAGAGGTCTCCTCATGAAACACAATCTCACAATTTTTCAATCAAGAAGTTGAATTTTCTTATATCATCCATTTTAGGAATAACACTGCTATCTTCGACTAACGGAGTCTATAAACCGCCTAGTGCAAATTCCGAGACAAAATTGTCGTGTTTTCAGTTTCAAGTTCTCTGAAAGACTGACAGAGAACCTATTGCCCCATTTTTAGTATCCAATAAGGTTCTGTACATGATCGATTTGCAAACTTAATCAAGATTTTGTTTTGGTAGTTCGTGGGGATATCTTGAACAAGGATCAGGTCGATGTATGTGGCAGCGATAAATAACACGACGATTTTTTTCTCTAGACTGTATGTCACAAGAGAGAAACATTAAAAAAGGATTGGTTCTGTTAGCAAAGTTCTAGTAAAATAAATGTTCAAGTTTCAGTGAATGATTAGCTACGTGTATTCATGTAATAACTCGTACATCAATAAGATACACCGGACAAAATAAGTAATACGTAACAACAGGATAGTCGCTAAGCAACCATGGGTTCTTGTAAATTAAATTGCCGTATTACTATTACGATTGGGATTGAACCGCTTCTCCATTGAAAAGTGGAATAGGGCGAAGTTCTCTGAGTCTCTTCGCTTATGTTTACTAAGCAAAATCGCCCAAACATGACACTACATACTCCGTGTTCGGCTACTTTCAATATTTGGGAGTCCCTTTTGGTAATGTATTATCAAAGTAGTTCCCTTTAATGAAAGCAGCCTGCACAGTAATCAAGTTAAGAGGTAGTGCGATAAATGAGGTCTTCTGTTTCTCGTGGAAGTACAGATTACAACAATGTTTTTGAGAGGCGCAACGAAATGACGTCACAAGTCATAATAAACGAAGAAACAGTTTGTCATGGCTGGTAAATCGTGATATAACAAAATAAGAGAATGGTCTTTCTCAGAGCGTCATCTTGAACTTAGGATAGGGGCTGCGAGTATGATGCAATGTCGCAAATTACGTTTCGACCGAGGACTAAGGCTGGCAATCATGGAAGCTCGTTAAGAATTCGAAACTTATGTTAAGAAATCTCGTACAAAGACAACGAAGAAATCCTTCTAGTTGTTTAATAATAAATATGTCGATAATTGTTAGTGTCGATTATGTTAATTTCGATTTTTAATTAATTTACCTCTCCCTCTCCCGTCCAGCCTGATCACACCCTTTCCGTTTTACCCGCCCAGTTCCCACCTGTCCCCACTCTACCCAGCCCGCCTTGCGTTGCGTAACCTGGCCCTGCCATCATCGTTGCTAAGGGCAACTGTAAACAGATGCAGTGTTGCATTTTCCCGACAAAGTAGAGGTAGCTGTTACGATGTTGATGTAACGAAATCCCATTGAAACAACAACTTTTTATATTGTTTTATAAGTTACGTCATCAATATTTTATTACGATCGGAATAAATCTGTATAGGTATATATATATATATATATATATATATATATATATATATATATATCAACAAGTGATTCGGGATGTTAATAATCGACGCGTCATGATTCGTCATGATGTGGATGTGATGATGTGTTAAACTAAACAAACACTTCAGTCTTAGAGGGATCGACGACAGATTATCAATTTTAATAAAATTGGAGTAAATGTCTGTGATTTCAACATTACTACCTTACTACCTATTACTACTAACTAACCTAATTACTACCAAACAAACAAACAAGCTTATTTATTTAGTAGAAAATAAGTTTTAAAAAGTAGCCTAAAATATACCTGACAATATAATCATTTCAGTAAAAATCCCGTCAAAATCAGTTCAGTCATTCTCGAGATGACCTCGAGCAAACGAACAAAAACAGTAAAAAAATTGAATTGATTTTTAATTAATTTATTTAAGTAATTAATGTTAAAGTACATAAGTAAATAATTACATGCTGTTTTTAAAAGGTAGTAATTTTGAAATCACAGACATTCACTCCAATTTTATTACAATTGATAATCTGTCGTCGACCCCTTCATGACCGAAGTGTTCGTTCAGTATAATAGATCCACATCATAACGAATACAAACGCGTCTATTAATAACATCCTGAATCAAATAACGTCCTGAATTGTCTTGAGCACTCATACTCTCATTCAAAGGAAGAGCTGAATGTGCGTTAACTGAATAACGTTTACTTATGCATCGGGCATTAGTATGCCACTCCGTAAGATACAATAATTTATGTCTCTCAACGCTGCCTTCTATCGATATTTTCAAATAAAAAGTCCAGCTGAGTTATTTCTTAGCAAGCATTAGCGTTGTTTCTGCAGCAACTTTGGCCGGGAGTCTTAGAGTTCGTCGTTTTTTCGACACTAGCAATGTAGCTACTTCGAATCCAGCTGCTTAAGGGCGCTGAATGGAGAATACTATCAACCGACCACTATGATCGGAAGATTTACACGGATTCTCCAATCAATACTTGACGAAATCCGGAGCATTACTACCCTAACGGTCCATGGAGAGCGCGCGATCTTGTCTTCCTCTCCCTTATCCAATCCTTTCCCTTTATTCCCTCTTGCACTTACATGCACTACTCTACCTCGCATTACGAGATCTTAGACCTCATATCGGCTGGGACCATGCTCCACTGGGGGAAACACCCGGAGAAGGAAATCCTCTAGAAGCCGACATGTATGTCGGCGCCGGACTTCATCGTTCATCCGCCACCCCCGGGACAAACCTTTTAATACACTAACCGAACTAATAATGACCATAGCAGTTGACCTGCTCGGAACATTTATCTATCAAACAGAAGAAAAAAAAGAACGACTAATTTGTTAATTCGCGTCAAAAATGTTCAACTTTTTCACTTCAAATGTTATTGCTGCATTAATACACACTAAGTATTGTCAAACTGTATATTAATATTGTATGTTATCGGAAATATTTTCGATTTGGAATGTCTCATATTACATTTAATGAAGTACATTTTCAAATCAGAAAATCCCGGAATCATTTTCAATTTTGAAGTTAGTACATACGTGCCCATAACAACATATTGAAAAAGAAAAAACCTTCACTTTTTTAACCAATAACCGCTTATAAAGGTGATTTTCAATACCTCATTCAACATATTGCAGCAATTAACAAATGGCTCACATTTCGTCCCGATACAATCGTCAAAACTTTCTGTCTGACCAAATTGAATAGGCTTTTTTCCTATCAAACGTTGATAATTTCTTTGCCAATATTCTTTAAAAAAAAGTCAAAAACACTGCACCGTAAATTTGACACGTGCAATAAATTGTACATTTTAATTGACACAAATACAATAGCAAAACACAAAATACCAACGTTTAGCGGTAAATACGTAATTCTTCTGGAGAAAATATGGAATAAATTCGATGTTATTCACTGTTTTACACAATCACTAAAAACACCGAGTAAATATAATTCTGAAATCATATTAAATCCATATGATAACATAACTGGAATTCACACCAAACACATTGTATACATGAAGGTGTTATCCCGATGATTCTTACGTTTTTTTAAAATCTCGAACGCCTCGTTTCACAGAAAAACAACACTTCACTGACGACGTCGCTGCGACCGTCACTCCTTCGCACGAACTTCGTTGATACTGGCCTTCGAGCTGTGCTTGCGATTCTTTTATATGCACCGGTCCCACATTCCTATCTCTATTATCAGTTTTGTCTATGACATAAGATTATACAGTGGTTTGTTATCCGGCGTCAACAGGTCGACGTCATGTCATAAAGATTGCTAGCCATTGTGCAAGATGTCTCGGCGGGACATTTTAAATGCTTTCTTACCCTCGTGCGTACGGAGAAATATATTAATGCGAGTATTTGCACAAATTTACCGAAGGCAAACACGCCATACAGGCGGACTGTAATACCACTACACTAATTTTAAAATAGATCTTAAATGAAGACAAAACAATAATTTAATTATCTGAGGGGCAGGATACCTGTGTCTTATTTTTGATGAAGTATTTAACAATATATAATTTCTGTTCAGCTCACGAGTTTATGGGGTCTATGACTTTTATTTGCTATTTCTTCACTTGCATTATTTTAAAATTATCTTTATATGGTGTCGTTAATCTTGCACGCTGTAATGGAGAATTAATATTATAATATCGTTATTAATCGAATTTATGGTTATAAATGACTTCCACTTGGAATACTTTAACTTACAAGCTGTTCGAAAAGGAAATACAACGATAATCCATTTTATTTAAGAATGCGATATGGAAAGATGACAATTTTGTATGATATATATAAGACGCCATTGTCAAAAAATATAAGTTTTTGTTTGTTCATAAATGCTTAGTTATATCAGGAAGTTCACTTATAGTTTCGGATCCGTTTCATTAAGAATGTTCAGGGTGTGGGCAGTGGAAGTTGGGTTTGATTATGAAGCGTTTTTCACTTTCGAAGTGCAGAATTTTTGTAGAGTCCAATTGGGTTTTTCGTACTCTAAGGGTAAAACTAGGTTAGATCGCCCTTTTCAAGCACCGTATATCACAAAATTTTTAAAAAAATTGTTATCAACGGATAGGAAAATTGAATCATTGATTTTTATTTAACAATTTTAAAATAACATTCTTACCACATTGCAGTGTACCACTTAATTCAGTTGCATCACTGCATCACATCACTTAACTCAATTGCCGACTACAGAGCTTCCTAACGGGGAAACCTGTTTTTATTTATATTTCCACGAGGAGGTACATTCTCTTATACGTAATAAAAAGAAGTTATGAAATGCTGGAAAAATTCGCAGTCCAGCTCCGCCCCGCGTCACGGCGGATTGCCACCTGCGTTGTGGAGTGTGTTAAACTACATATTGTACACACACACACACACAACATTTTGGAGCAACGTTTCAGATAGCAGCTTCCCCCTCATTCCTTTTTACTGGTACACAAAATTACTAGTTGAAAATTTGGAAGCAATCGATTTAGTGATTCAAAACATTTTGCAAAACATGCATACATTTATTCTCTCATTTCTTTCATTTATTGATTGATTTATAGTAATATTATTAGAATGTATGGCTTGGGGAAAGAGAAACGCTAGGACAATTGATACGTTTATTTCAGAAACCAGTCAAACGCCAAATTCCTCATTTCAAGAAAACTGAGAATAAGTCACCCAATTTTGCAATTTCAAAATATTTTTTTTATAAAAGGATTTGATAAATAAATATTTTCCTTATAAATATGCCCTAAACGATATGTCTATCCTTCTGGAACAATAATCCGTCGCAAAAGAGCGTTTTATATTTTGGCGTTTGACGAGTTTCTGAAATAAATGAATCAATTCACGATGCATGCGATTCGCATTGCAGGGTTTGAAGCACCCGATAGTCCCTTGAGTTTGAGCCTACGCAGTTGATAATGCTACATGAACTCGATTTTTTACATTTCATTTCATAATCCCATTTATTGTTGCGGCATTTGTAATAATTCATCTACTTTTTCCCTCTTGGCCTCGCGCCGGTCTCCCCCGCAAGCTTCGCCCGACGACGCCGCGCGCGTCCGATCCACCCACCCACCATCCAGGCGGTGGGAACCGTTAAGTGGTTGCGCAACTTGCGCACCTCTGGAGGACGTCGGGCGCCGAGGCGCGGCGCTGGGAGCGCGCGGGCAAGTCCGCTTCTAACGGACGCGACGGCGCGGGAGGACACCACTCATCTCTTCACGGGACGATTATTGCTGTCGACTCCGGTTATAGTGAACTTCTGGGGAGAAAGAGGTTTGGTTCACTGTATCGTAGGTTCACTATATCCGATGATGTCAAAATTAAACAGAATTTTTTTCCTCAATGATTGATTTCATATAATAGAGATACAGCAAAATTCATTATCACCCCGAACTGAAAATTTCAATTTCCTCTTTTTTTTAAACATCAACTATTTTCAATTGTTTGCTTCGTACATTTTTAATTAGTGATTTCTCCAGATCCTTCTCCAGAGCCCTTGCTCTCTCCATACTTGATTCTGCATTGTCCTCGTCTCTAAGTATCAGAATGCGGTCTTGACACCTTTCAATGCCACTTGCACCGTTGGAACTCCGTCCCACTCTCTGAAAGCCCTTAAGCTCGCCTAATAACAAACGAGATCCGATTAATTTCCAGGACTAATTTCCTACAATCACTTTAGCCGAGATTAAGGTTCACTACAATCGAATCTTATGTTAATTCGTAATGTAAGTGAAACGGGACCAGTGACTTTAAGTTCACTATAACCAAGGGTTCACTATATCCGAGTTCACCATAACCGGAGTCGAAAGTACTAAGAAACGTACCCCATCTAAGATAGTCGCCATTGAACAGATTTTAGGGCAAAACCTATAGTAGATCGATTTAAATGAGGCGCTTTAAAATTTTGCAGTAGTGTTCATTTTTGTGTTATAATAAAGTGGCATCCAAAAAAAGTGTTTTTAGGACGTAGGGGGGTTCCAATATCTATGACAATTGCGTATGAGGGGTGTGGGTGAAAAATCAATGTTCAACACATTTTTTTGTAATATCTGCAATATTATAAACAATAAATATTAATGTTAAAGGGTTCCAAAAATGTATCTTTTGTTCCAATTTCAAAAATTGCATATATACGAAACTCCCAATTTCCAAATAGGTATTTTTATTTCACTTACGATGTACGGGCAGGGATGAAACGGAATATGCATGGTTTCAGAAAGCGAAATTTTGCGAACGTATTTTTTATAGGAATGTAAAATTGTATATTCGTTCTATTTTTGAGAAACTTACTAAATAACTTGAAAAATATTTTTGCAAAATTTGGAAGATGTCAAAATTATTAGCCATACTAAGTTTCAGGGGAATGTGACCCATTCCGGAGCCCTCAAAAATTACTTTTTTTTCAAATTTGAACTAAAAATAGTGTAAATAATGGAATTCATAATAAATTACGATATGATGTAATAAAATACGATAGTTATTATGAATGATTTGAGCAAAGATACAATTGGCTTTGAGGAGGCGTCGGAGGAATGAGGAAGACAATTATTAACCAAATTTATTCAATGATCTTCGTGCTCTGCCATCGAAATTTTCCGAAAATTTAAAATGTACTGTAGAACACCTATTAGCTTCAGAAAAGAGAAGTTGTCATACGGTCCATTTCTCGAGTTCTATAATTATTTATTCACTTAGAGCTATATGAACTCCAAGACCTCTGCGGTTTGGCTGTAGAGGATATATCTAACTCTTCTTCAAATTAACTAACGTCTTTAAAATCATATTTTTCAGTCGGGCTTTTAGCTAAGAATTTGCTAATTATTTTTCCAAGGTGCACTTGAATTCTAATTTCATCATCTCTAATCAAGTCAGGAATCCCATAATCTTTTGTTTTGTAATGCCGTGGATACTGTGGAATTTCTTAAGGATTGGTTCTTCAACGTAGAGAATTATTATATAAACGTCCATGTCGCACATAACTTTCTATATTACGTAAGTTCACTTTAATATAATTAAAATTAATCATTCGAATTTAGCTCAAAGTTGCCAAAACTGATAATTCCAGAATTCAATAAAAATGATTTGAATTATCGTTCCTAAAATCTCTTCAAAGAAGAACCTTGAAAGTAAGCAATAGTCTGGTTTTCTGAAGTCGAAAGTTAGCGATGTAAGCTGATAGAAGAATTCCACTAAGTGTTGAAATTCCTTTTAGAATGAACAAGCAGTAGAAATACTCCCATGGAAGAAGTTCGCAAGGTTAATGAATGTTGGAATCTGACACTTCTTATCGCGAATATTTGCGTTTCAAATGGCATTTCTGGGACTCAAATTCATTTTCCTCAAGATCAAACTGTACCGGGAGTTATGTATCAGGCTCTTCTTTTATCAAAACAAATATTTCATGTCTATCAAAATTGCAGACTAAAAATGGTAAAATATTTGGGATTAAATTTCTATAAAAGTTATTAAGAGTTTTAGAAAGTTGAAAATTTTAGATTTTTGTAAAAAATAGTATGAATTAAAACTAGTTGATCACTTTCGTTACATATTTTTAAAGTCTTAATTTGATGTTGAAATTAAAAATGATATTAGATATAAAGTAAAATAAGTCACGTATGCCTTCAACGTATATTGTGAATTAAACTTTTATCTAATTTGGAAGGTGCTAGAAAATGTAAAACGTATTGCGATTTGGCCGTAACAATTGTTTTCAAGAAAAGGTATTATTCTTATCATCATAACATATATAGTACTTTTCGAGTAATATATCTTAATGCGTTTACGTCAATTATTTTATTGGATCTCTATACAGCCATTTCTGTTAACATTTCTTGGTCTTTTAAGTTAATAAACTAATTACTTTTAACGCACGAAACAAGGGTTGCGTTTACAAAGCATCACATTTATTGATCTAAAAATGGCTGCTCTGACGAAGAGCCGGATGTTTGGGAGCTTAATGATAATGGGAATGTCGGAGGTGGACATTGTCAGTAAATTCCGATTCGGATATGTTCTTAGAGTCTGGCCGAGAAAATTTTACAACGGAAACACGCTCTGATAACATTAAAAATTGCCACAGGAAAGGAAGAGGAAATAAAACGCCCGTAAGTTTCTGTTATTTGAAATTAGAAATAAAAATAAAATTCATATGTTATTTATTTTCACGTGTTACTGGAAGTTTCTTGTAGTTTGAAAGTTGAAACAAT
Source organism: Gryllus bimaculatus (assembly GCA_017312745.1). Classification (NCBI taxonomy): domain Eukaryota; kingdom Metazoa; phylum Arthropoda; class Insecta; order Orthoptera; family Gryllidae; genus Gryllus; species Gryllus bimaculatus. The sequence goes on from BOPP01000063.1 coordinate 5,812,264, forward strand.
ATGTCAGCAAATTCATGAACCGAAATTTCGTGGGTATTCGGGCCACTAGCTTCACATCCAATTACGATTTTCAGTTTTCTAGATTTAAGTAAAATGAAATGGTCAAAGGAAGAAACAAAGAAGTTTTTGGAGGAACTAAAGAAAACAGGGGGAACAGTATGACACATTCCGGGAGATAAGAGTGAGACAGATTCCGGGTGGTTAAGTTCAACTACTCCTGCTGAGCACAACCGTGTAGATAACTTGGGTCCATAAGAGAATGCAAAGTTCTTATAATTCAAATTCTAAGTTCATCTAAATCCATAACCCTTGTCAACAAAAACCCTGCTGACATGTTAAGTACGTTTACATGTTAACATGTGTTGACGTAATGTTAATGGTGTTACATTCAACATACATTTAAAATCTTGCGAAACTCAACTTCATATTTACCATGACAATATTAAATGTAAAGTAGTGGAAATGCTGCTTAAGGTGCCATCTAACGATATTGTTAAACATATTAGCATTGGAACTGTCTAAAATGAGAGGGAGCATCAGTCTTGGTGGAGAGAACGAGGGAGGCGGTGGGGGACAGCACATTTTTAGCGAGAGCAAAAGAACAGCCTAAGACAGTGATACAAAATCCAAAAGCATTGTCCCTGATGTTGCTCTTCATTTCTCGCACTTTTTTATGCGAGCGTGCTTTCGCAAATCTCGCTCTGGCACTATACGCAAAACTGAAGGAAACCATTAAACTTGACATATTCTGCGCAGCATATACGTCCTTTTGATTACCTCCAAGCGATTTGTGAGAAAATAAAAAAAAAAAAAAACTGTCATGTTCATACGTACTTCTGAGTAATTTTCGCGCATCGGTAATTGGGCACAGAAAGCTGCTGTGGTGGCACTTCTTATTTATTCCTCATGAACCTCACAATTCTACGTAAAGAAATTTTATGAGTAGATAACTCGATTATTTTTCCTAATGAGATTCGTCAGGTCGATGTTCCATGGCACAAGAGAGCACATGCATTCACGTTCGAGTAAATATTTGAAGTAATTATTTTCGCATTTTAATCTCTTCATCTCGCAATATCTCTCGAAAGAGTCCGCGAACATCGCAGAACCCCGATTGGGAATGACTAGCCCAAAGCTTCAGAAGGGACAAACCAAAACCGGAGCTGCCTCAAATCCGGGTACGGGCCAAATGGCTGCTCGGTAGCCACGGTGACGAAGCGGAGTGGGGGCGGAAGGGGGGTGATGGGTCGGAGGCGGTTGGCGGAGCCCGCCCCAAGGCCTTCGACCGCTTCGCCGCCACCGCCACCGCCGCCGCCGCCGCCGCCGCCACCGCCGCCGCCACCGCCGCCGCCGCCACCGCCGCCGCTGCCGCCACCGCCACCGCCGTGCATGCTCATCTCCCGCGGCTCGCCCGCTCTGATGACGCTCATTGTTCCGGCCGCCATCAACGCTCTCCCACGCTGTCCTTCACACCTGTCCACGTCGCTCCCTCGCGGCCGCCTCCGCCACGTAACGCTCCTCCGAAGGCACGCGGCGTAACATACTGGAGACGGCGCCGCTGGCAGGCGAGGCTTCTGCGGACAGGGCGGCGGGAACAGCGGCCGGCCGGGACTGCTTCATGCGTCGTTCATCACAGCACTCTGAGAGATTTTGTTGCTTGATGGGAACTTTCTGTGAGAGGAGTTTTTTTTCTCAACAGAGTGTGTTAGACACGTAGTTGTGGGACCATTACTACGACGACTGGAGCTTGGGAAATCCTTGAATATAGTCGAAATAACTGGATCGCACTATGTCAACAGCCTGGATGAGAATTCTCATCTGTCAGCGAAATAAGGTTCTGCTCGAGCGTCGAAACACGCGACTAGAATTTAGCTCAGAGTTAACGTGTAGTACATCTACAACATGGGACAGACACTTTTACTTCCCCTCCGATGTAAGACGTTCTAAGAATTTTTTCGCCCTTAAAAATCCTTGATCGGATTTGAACCTTTGGTATAACACACACACACACACACACACACACACACACACACATATATATATATATATATATATATATATATATATATAGAGAGAGAGAGAGAGAGAGAGAGAGAGAGAGAGAGAGAGAGATATTTGAACCTACCTAGTATGTACCTACGTGTACATACTATATATACTGTACTATCTTGTAAAGTTATCATATTAATATTGTTAAGTAGTCGCTAATGATCGCAGTTGTTGATGCGACTACAATAAACTAAAAAAGAAGTTCGATACGGTTCGAAACATAACATCAGAGAATTCTAGCGTCAAGGACCGTGATCGACGGTTTCGGTGGATTCTTTGGAGAAATTCCACGCGAATGCTGGAACAGAAACTAAAACAATCGGTTACGGGTTGTCGATCATCTCGCCCCAAATCTTTCCCCACACCTATCCTTGGACATGAGATACCCTTGGTGTCTCATCTACAAAGCCTCGAACAGTCCTGCGAGTATGGGGATGTAAAAGCAAATGAGGATCTTAAGTTGTGCTGTAGCGCAAGTAAGCAGCATAATAGCGCAAATTTATTTAGTAACGCGGGTAATGATCAGTTTACATCTCAGACACCTCGTACAAGTAAATACAGTTAAGGGTTGTTTTCCCGAGAGCTGGTCTAAAACGATATGTTGCTCGAGAAGAATAGTTTTGACAAACAGCTGTAGCATCATAGTTTTCCATTGTCGTTATCAACATTTTGCTAATCACAAAAGACAATGCCATCGCGACTGATATGTAACGACCTTGGGCTTGTTATCAGCAAAATACGTACAAGTTCTCTTAAAAATCACGAAAATGTTAAGCAGTTTATTATTATAACGAGTGACGACACGCAAGGTTGAACTTTTTTTTTGACGGTAAATAAATAAATAATAAATTTAATGCGCATTTCGCTTTTAAATAGCTGTTTTCATTAACTAACTTCGCTAGGAAGTGCAGCACCGCTAACCTCGACCACAGTCGAAGAAGATTATTTGGCATATGCTCTAGCTTCTTTCTAGAATATTATTAAGCGACAAAAATTAAGTCTGTCTAATTCTGATGAGAAAATTATCTATAATAAATCCGTGATTTTCATTGTAAAACAGAACTCGGACTTAAAACACAATTTGAACTTCGCAAACCACAAAATGAAAGGAAGTGTGTTCATGATATTCAATTGGAATAATTTTTTATCTAATTTCCTGTATCGTTTATCTCTTCAAAACTGATTTTCTAATTATTCAAGTGCTCTACAGACTACGCTCATCTGAATCCTCGAGCCAACAATATCCATAGAACTTTGCCTCTTTCTCACAAAAAAGAAAGTGTGACCTGAAACTTTATTTATAACATATCTATAGGTTTGAATGTCTGGAACCAATCGACTGAAATGTATTTAAAACAACCTCTATATTTATTTCTTTTCCTAATAAGAAACACCACAAGAATACAATCTCGAGTTTCTGGGCATAAAATATATGGTTAAAGTTTGAGCTTCGCACACACGTCAGTACTAAGGTATGCTAGTGTTCCAAAAACGGTTAAGGTTAACGAGGAGACTCAAACAATTTTGAAAATCGGAATGTCTGTCTGAAAGGAAGTACATGCCAAGCGTAAGTCGTAGGCAAATATTTGAGGAGTATAATCTTGTTGTGCTACTTAGTAGATCATTAAGATTTTTTAATTTTTGGGGGTCCATTTAATGAAGGCTCTGTGACATAGTAAAATCTTTCTGGAACAGTCGCAATTTTTCTCTTAACATTTTCGTGCTTGATTAGACCAAAGTTCATTTATAAAAGTGGTATAGTTCCGAGATTTTTATTGAAACTTTTAAAACGCAAAACTTCACATTTATTTTCGGACCCGACACGTCTTATTTTGAAGTCAGAGATTTCTTTCTCCGTGTAGTGAAACACTCAATTTTAGATCTTGCATTTGTCATACAGTTTAAAAAATATGAATAGCAGTTGAGTAGTAACACTAAGTGAATAAAAAGCTTCGGTGTGCTGCGTATTTCCAGTGGTTAAATTTTTTTGTGTATACATATTTGACATTATTTTATGAATATTGATGAATTTCCAATGCTTTATATTTCACGTTCGTTCACACGAGAAATAAACTCATTAGATTCATTTTTATTTCAGAGCTGCGTTAATTATATTATCTCTCTCTTTAGTTTTATTAATCTTTACTTGAATCGTTCAGTATACCTACAAGTCTCCTCTGTATATCTGTATATCCCGTATATTCTCTGCGCTTCCTTCGCATAATTCCCGTTCTCTATAAATTAAAAGCGTGTTTCTGCATTAGAGTGAGTCTATCAAAACAAATACATTATTATAATTTAAACGAATATTTCCAACGCCAAAAGATCAAACTCCATAATAAGGACAATCGGTAATACTCCCGTGTTCTATAAGTTACAGAGAGACATAACACTGGGCGATAATGGCAAATTTCATTATAACTTTTAAAAAAGTTGTTTTAAAAATACCTCTTCTAACTGGTAAAATGGCATCGACACTCAAACAATGAACTTGGTCTAGAAGATAATAAAATGACACACCCACCTACCACTCATATTATGACGTTTACGAATGTGAAATAAGATAATCATCTGATCAATTTGCCGATAAAGAAAAGATGAAAGTGAAGACCTACGTAAAAGTTTGAAAAGATAGATTATTTATAGTTTGAACTCGTTAAGTGTCTCAATATTTTCTAGAATGAAATACCACACCCACAAATAAGATTTTCTGAGATCTTGAAAGGGCAAAAAACAATCTTTCGAACTGATTAAAGAAGTACTCGTTTTAAATAATCCCAACTCATGATGAACGGTTAAAAGTACGGTTTGTATATAGATCAACTACTGAAGACAAAGAAATCATAACTTCCTATTTTAATAATAGTTATTTAATTAGTTTAATATTATTTTAAAGTTTGTTTTTCTAATTTTCAACTACGTTTTTCTATTAATATTAAAGATCATTAACGGAACATTGAAGAATGTATTTAATCTGCAGTTTAATATCTTTCACTGTCATATAGAAAATCATTCAGGTTACAGTGATATTAAGTTGTTTCAACATTTTCTGGTATGTCAGTTAAACAATGTATATCCTATGTATCTATTTTTTGTTATTTTAGAGTTTTATTTCATTTTATTAATGTATTTATTTGGAAAATATTTATAAGTAATACCACAAGTGAGTTGAAGATTCTCGATAAATTTACGATCCACGACCGATGAGTGAATTTATCAATAATTCCCAATGCACGAGAGTGTACTTATTTCGCGAATAAATACGTCTCTCGTCTCATAAACTCGATTAAATAAAAAATAAATAAACAAACCAGAAAAAGATAGATTTTGTAATTTCAACAAATGTTAATTACGAAACTTCTTACTTCATAATGACTTCATGAGGCATGAAAACATGAATCTTACACTACGAAAATAAATTCAAATTGTTTAATATATTTTCAAAAGTATTTATTGATTAACAACATATATAAGTACAACAAGCTACGTGAGGACAAACACTAAAATTAACATTAACTGATTCTATTTTTAAAAAAATTGCTAAGGCCCTATTTATTCAAAATCTTTGACATCTCTTCATTCGATATTTGTGATGAAAGTTCAATGTAATATCATTTGTTTCCTAGAAGAACTATAAATGTATCTGAAGGCTTTCTCCGTTGTTTTTTTTTCATTTGAATCATCATAAGCATTGAATAGCTTATTTTCTCATTCTTTTCTGCAACAAATATTTCACTGAAAAAACAGTTATGCACCAAGGGCATTATAAGGGTTCTCTAATGATCGAGAATCCTCGGGCTGTTTGTCGTCGCTCGATCATTAAAACCAGTTAATGCCCGTGGTTGGGGTTGATGCACAAGTTCGTTTGGTTCCTAATATACTTTATTTTCGTGAGGTTACTGTTACTGTCACTGCCACGCACTGTAACTCACTATCACAATCACTCAGCGTATTCATTTCCACTACCCACCAACGTTCTGGTAGCAGTTCAACGACTCGCCTGTAGAACTCATTTGATTTTGACTGGAAGAAATTAGTTAGCCATTGGCCAAGAGAAGCTTCATCAGGAAACATTTGTCCCTGAATGTGGTTGAAAGAGAGCTGAAAATATGGAAATCTAAGGGGGCGGGGTCAGGGAATTCGGAGGATGAGGAAGTAGTTCTCAGCCACGTTCAGCAATCACACATTTGGTCAATTGCGCTGTATGCGGACGAGCGTTATTATGGAGGAATAAGATTGGTTGTTGTCTCCGTCTTTTGTTGTCAACAGCAACAGCAAACCGTCTTCGCTACTCCCTGTACACAGCAAAGGTAATAGTCACGATATTTGGCAGTTCATAGTTAAGAATGCCATCTTTGTTCCACCAAACACACAACATGATTTGGTGGTTGGGTACCATCCTTGGCACTGGGAGTTGAAGTTATTCATCGGCTGAGCCACTCTTTCCTCTTCTTTATGTTGGCCTACGGGTATTATTTCTCGACACCGGTGACAATGTTGGAAAGGAATGCTCTGTGCCTATCTCAAACCGACCTGTGCTGGGCAAGCAATGAAAAACAGATTCTCATTGTCTCGAGACAACTGGCTGATTTTTGTAACTTACTGTCACTTAACATATGTAGTACACATGTAACCAATTTCTGTACCTTGACCATCGAATGCAAATGGCGTCCAATGGTTGACAGATCACATTAGAAATCTTGCACCATTTCCCGCATTTTTTGACAAGATTTCTTATGAAGCGAGATATTCAAGTGATTTTCGTCAAAATCTGAAGGTCTTCCAGAACGTGGCTCATTAGAAAAGTCAAACCGTCCTACGCGAAAGCGGGAAAACCTTTTTTGTGCTGTTATTTCAGCAACTACTTCCTTCCCGTACTCTTCACAAATTGAATCCAGTGCAGCTCCTCCTGCACTGGATTCTCTGTTAGAACTCGAAGGGTAAAAGTTCAGAAATACTCACTTTCCTCAACTTGGAATTCCATATTAGTTTTATTGAAATGTATACAAATAATACGTTCACTATAAAAAACTGTATTTCAGTACACAAACACCAAACTATTTTAAAACAACGAAATAACAATAAACAATCCCTTCACGCCGCATTGTCGCCAAATCCAAAACAATACCGCACCAACTTATGCATCGACCCAATACATACATGCTTTTATTTTTACTTAATTTTATTGATGCAGATTTACTTACTTACTAATTAACTAGATATTAAGTTGACTCGTTTTGTCATTTCGTATTTCCTTCCCATAATTCCCTTTTATAATTCTCTTCGTAAGAGAAGAAGTAGCATTTGCAACTGTTATATTTCCCTCGTAACCATTTCGATCCAGGAAAGTTATGCAGTGTATGGCGGCGGCGATGGTGTAACGGTTAGCGTATCGGACTGTTATACCCAAGTTCGCGGGTTCTCTGGCAAAATCTATCGAAGCCGTGGATTTTTAAGGCCGCAAATATCCTTCGTACGCCTCCCTTCCAAGCAAGCAGTCACACGTTAGTAGATTTACTGCATGAAATAATCCTCAAACCTAACCGAAGCCACTGAGCTAAATTCAAATCACCTGTTTCGCGCCCAAGAAATAACTCCTTTCTCCGCTAGTTGGTGAAAGGAGCGTAGAAAAGTTTGCGTGGTCAGATGGAAGTGCGGGTCTGATGGCTCGAGTCTCGCCACGTAAAAAAGGCATCAATTCAATATATCGAAAGCAATAACAAGCAATGGAATATATGTAAAAAATAAAGTTTGTTATTGCTTTAATATTTTCAGTGTTGATTTGCTTTCAAAGAACAATGCACTATTCACATTTACACAATAAATATATTTTACCAGATGCGATAGGTTGTAGTTTGAATAACCTGTACTAACTGGTATATTTCTAGTAAGAGAGTGAATTATAGTCAAACTAAATACCACTCGTGCATGGAGAATTATCGATAAATGCCACTATGATAATAAATTAGTAATCGTCCGTAGTTAATTTGCTTCCACAAATTATTTTGTGTTTGTTCTCCATAAGAACGCAAATTAGAATTCCATAAAACAAAAGGGGGATGTTAGGATATTCAAAAGCAATAATTCGAAAATAAGGGACTGGGTTCAGAAAGCCCGGTAGCAGACGGCAACACCAAATCTTTGTAGATATGACTGTAGTATAGGCAACCCTCCTGGCAGCGAAGTGTATACGGCTGCCTACAGAAAGGAAGATTTGAACAACAAAGAAAACTAGTGATTGTGCCGAATGGCACATACTTTCTCGTATTATTTTTCAATTTCTTTTCGTCTAAGCTAGCTATTCGGACTTGCCACATACCCCTGCCAACTGCCATCCATCGCCGCCCTAAGTATATTTTTAAAAAAATTCTTAATTTTTCGTTTTCCAAATAGTACAACGGAAATATTACATTAAGAGTATTAAAGAACAGTAAAACCTCAGCATAAAAGGCAATTTTCTTTGTAAAATTTCGTGCCATTTTTTAAAAAAATATTGCGTTTAAAATTTGAAGCTCTTTGTCACAGAAAGTTTTGAGTTTTTGAAAAACTTCATTCGAATTCATTTGAAGCACATTAAGTCACAAGTACAAATTGCGTGTTTACAAATGGCTGGAAATGTAATTATAATGGTGTGAGAGATCTTTCAAAAATTACATTTGAAAAAAAACAACACAAAAAGTACCTGAAAATGAACTTTACGTCATATTAATGAGTGCAATTAGTAATATTCGTTCGAAACATTTGAAGAAAAAAATTAGCCATTTACGAGAAGATGCCGTTTGAGCGTTCCTGAAAAAGCGGAATTTTGAGCCAGGTCTGTTGTTGAGGTGTCGAGTATTTGACATTATTTACTTTTATTAGCTCTTGTTCACATAAATATAATATGTAAACAAATCGCCGCTAATGTAAATACAAAACGGCGTAAAAGACAAGTTAAAAAATACAATTTTGCAAATTTTGAAAATCCAAAAGAAAAGAGCAACATTACGTTTACGTCATGCCACGTTAATGAAAAAACTAACAATGGAGAACAAATTTTATTTGAACGGAAAATCTGATCTTCAATTTTGTACTTGTAGGAAAATGCCACAAAAACATACTTTTGAAATTTCCCAAACCTTAGAGTTAAAATTGGATCTATGACATCTTTATGAGTGAATTTTACTCTATTCTTAGAAGAAATTTGAAGAAAAATTTGGAGCCGTTTTTGAGAAAAGTTTGTAAATGTCCGAGGAGCTTTATGTAGAGACACCCCCCCCCCCAACTTTGAAGAATTTTTACCAAAATCGAAGCTACTTGAGTGGAACCAGTTCGACCGGGGAATATAAATTTTGGAAAAAATCGTACGTCTGTTTTAGGCGGTAGTGGTATTCAGAGACTGAAAGACAGACGGACGGACGTTTTGCCGTCAATTGATTTTTCGGTATCAAGTATCTTCAAAAAAAAGGATTTTGGTTATACCATGTGTTAGACGATTTTGTTCTTAATTTAGCAAATGGATTTATCCACTTTTTCGTTATCAGGGCCTGACAATGAACTTTTTTCTGCCGATAATCCGGAGGGTTTTTTTTTTGCAATATTAGATAACTTTCCCAATACTACGAATATTACTCCATATTTAGTATGTATACAGGAAAGTAAAAGCCATAAAAATACTAGATTTATTACAGGGTTTTGTTTCACGAATTCTAAAATCAATATTGAAATGTGTCTTCTTGCTTGATCACAGATAATTACCCAACGAAAACTTTGTTACAACCACTATCACAGATTCTAGTTTAATTAGAGTTTTCGAATTTAGTTAGATTTTCTGTGTTACTATAAACATTTTAAAATATCACTTCATTAGTGTTTCGTTAATGTCAATCATTTACGGCAAAGATATAAATTTGTAATCGAACTTATGCCATAGGTCATTGGCATTCAAAGAAAAAAATATTTTTGTTTAAAACATACCCTAATTTTGGACGATGGGCGAGAAATAGTATAATAATTATGATATGCCATTCTCAAACTGCGTGAGTGTGTCTGAAGGAAAAACTATTCTAATTTGTCTTTAATCACAGATATCGGTTATTTGGTATTGGAATCTAAACAGCTTATCAGTCATGTACAATTATGTTCTCTCCCTTGTTCTTATCTCTGCCCATCTGTTCGAACAACAACTGGATCACTACATAACCATCATCATTATCACGAACCTTTGTACTAGAAGTTTGTGATAATGTTACATCAATCGTGAACACGCGTATCTACATAACATATGGCAAAATCCAAAATTAGTTACAACGAACCTTATTATTTAGTGGTATTGGCTGCCTTTTATTTTGTTTCTTTACGTTATATACTTATCCTACCACATGTCTGACTCATGAGTAAATGGGACAAAGATATACCAGTTTTGAGAAAATATTGAGAAAATTACAACGGTACCATTTTTGCTTACGTTTGATCAAATATTACATATCTGTTCTGTCAAATTAAAAAAGTAAAACTGTTTTAAATTAGTTTAATTTGTATCCACGTAATCTGAAAGCCGATGCACTGATACCCTTTTAATTCAAATATTCTTTAAAAATTTGCAGCACTTCAGAGCAGGTCACGATAGGCATGACTTTTTACTTATCGTAGTTCTGCAAGTTAAACATTGTTTTTATCTTTTCATACGTCTAATCCCATAAGCACAATATATTCCAACAAATAGGGGCAGAAATGACTGGTTTATGTAAGACAATACCATGAGCTACGCCACACAAGTAATTTTGAGAGTTATGGTTGTCATCAACCCGTGTATTCTAAAACTCCTCCCGGAGGTTGCGCGGAGTTTCTATGGGAAAATACTACAGTTTGACCTCCAGACAGTCGTTAAATGAGCATACAACTCTTCACATCGCGCAGTCTTATAACATTACAGTGAAGAATGTTTCGTAATTGCGAAGTACTGCTAATACAGGCCGACAGCTGAGATTTGACACCCCAATTGCAATTTTAGGTACAGATTTTGTATATGAATATCTATTAATTCAAGAAAGAGGATAAAGAACAGGAAAGTAGAAACGTAATTGACTGACGTGTTTTGTGAAATCTCACTTAAGTAATGAAATAGAAAGGAAACATAGATGAGTGTCGCGCTTGCATGTGTACATTATAAGTCCTTATTCCGGCGTGAGGATTTTTTTTCTTTTTTGCCTAAGTGCCTGGGGCCCAACGAACAGTCCTCCAAGACCTTGAGCCAGAGCCATAATTCCAGATGAGTCACTGCGTGCAGGCACCTGCCTCCCCAGAGCAGTAGCACGACTGAATGCTCCTTCCTTGTCATGACCTTAGGGTCAAGGGGAGATAGCTTCCCGCGGGGCCGACAAATCCGTTGACTCAACTCCGACACTTTCATGATGTTGCGAGACGCAGGATGGAACATTCAGTTGACATTACTCCTTACAAATATTATGATGTCGGTCACGACAATTTCAATTAACATTAACTTCCTTTATTTCTCTAGGACGTCAGGTGGTTTGCCTCCCCGGTGTCCCTTCCTTACTGCAGAATTCCTTCATGAGTGCTTCCCTTTAATGATAATAAATTGCACACGGAACAATGTTCAGCAAAACTGCTGCTCCACACATTTATATTATTATTCTAAAAATATATTGCCCACGACAAATATCACAGTAAACCAAAATGTTTTAAAATATGTCAGCAAAAATGAGCTGCGTTACTACCCTTTGCTTTCTCTCATCATTGATTATCTAAGTATTACAGGAATATGATCAAAATATGCTTCATCAACACCATTTTCGTAATATTATTATAAAGTCTGCAATAAACTTATTACTATTTGAACACTTGGGATTGCGTAACACAAAAGGAAGAACTACTCGTTGTATATAATTACCTCTTACACCGTGTACTATTCTGTGTTTCTGTTATAAACTGTTGCTCAATGACTTGCTGCTTTTGAGAAGCAGGAAGCCTGCCAGTATCCGGGGCTGCAGACCGGAGGCATCGCATGACTGATTGCGGAGAGATAGGACGCCACCAGCTCCGATCCACAGAACTCCAACGCACCGCAGCAGAATGTTTTCTCCTCAATCAACACTTATTTCCAAGAAGATTTTAAAGGACGTGTTGAGAGGTTAAAGCTCAGATGTGATTGTCAATGGTCGATGCTGGCTTTACATTACGAGGCAAGAAAAAATAATTTTGTTATAGAAGTAGTAGTATTGAAGGAGAAATATTGAAATAGATCGATCAGATTTAAAAATTTTACTCCATCACCATATTTTTTCCTTTGTTTCTACTATCCCGTATACATACGTATATACGTAGTAATATACGTAGTATAGGGAAAGTTACCTAATGCTGGACAAAAAACGGCGGATTTTCGGCAAGAAAAAAATCATTGCCGGGCTCTGATAAAAAAAAGTGGACAAATCCAGTCGCTAAATTACGAAAAACAAATCCTCTAACACATGGTGTACCCAAAATCCCTATTTTGCGAGTCCTTGGTACAGAAAAACCAATTGACGGCAAAACCTCCGACTGTCAGTCCATCTGTCTGTCAGTCTGTGAATATCACATACGTACGATATTTTCAAAATGAATATTCCCCGGTAGATCTGGTTCCAATCAAGACGCTCCAATTTTGAAAATCTTTCTTTACATGAAACCGCAAGATTCTCAAAATTTTTCCAAAAATTGCTCTCAATTTTTAACTTTAGTCTGGATTGTGCTAAATGTACTCTGTGTTATGACATATACGTTATGTTGCTCTATCATTTTCTTTTTTTCAAGATGTACAAAAATGTATTTTTTTAACTTGTCTCTCACGTCGTTTATATTTACATTAGCGGCGATTTGTTCACATAATTATATTTATGAGAACAAGTGCTACAAATGACTTCGAATGAAGTTTTTCGAAAACTCAAAATTTATTGTGAAAAAGAACTTTAAATTTAGCAATAGCGATTAAACGCCATTTTCTTAAAATCGTCTCCAAACTTTTTAAAGAAAATGCCCACTTTATGACTAGGTTTTATTGTTCTTTAATATTCTTAACATCATATTTCCGTTCTACTATTTGGAAACCGATAAATTAACGAAATTAAAAAAAAAAAACAACCTTTGAGCTGCGATAAATGGCAACTGGCAAGAGTATGTGGCAAGTGCGAATAGTTAGCTGAGACCAAAGGAAATACATAACTAATACGGGAAAACCTACATTCTGTAGCACCACTAGGTTCTTTCCAAAAAGGCATCTAAATACACTCATTGTCGATTTCACGATCCTTCGTCAATGGTTTTGTAATACCACTTATGATTGAACTTGTGCTGAACTCAATTTTTACGTTATACCAAGGTAATTTCGCCTGTCTATCGTCAAAACATGCACGCTGCCAACGCCTTTGATGGCTCACTAAAAGTCTGTTGTGAGGTTAGGGTGAAGGGCGAGGGCATTGTACTTCATTGTATTTGTTAATTTACTCTTATGCTGTTCATGTGACGCGTGTATGATAACATGGAAGATAATTTTGATACTTAACTTTTGTATATTCGTAGAAACCTTGGGTACCGAGAAACTGGTAATGAATAGGGGGCGGATTTTAATGAATTGTCATTTTTTTCTTTTCACTTTAGAGCAATGTCATTTAGTATATAAATGCTTTTATGTTATAACGAAACAAAATGATCCATTTTATGTCTTTTTTGCATTTTTCGTCAATTTCGAGTAATAACTCATTTTTACTGCATTTTCCCTTATTTCCATGAGTTTAATATTATTTTAAATGTAATTGCTTCAAACAATACTTTCAGGTGCACCACAGAACTTCTGAATAGCCTATTCGATTTCTTCGCTCATATATTGTAATGTCAGCCGTTGTGAGAACTAGGTAATCTCATGTTCCTGTGACTTTTATCGATGCCATTGTATGTTCGGCCGACCTCGCGATAAAGGCAGAGATTTTCTTTTAAAGAACTGTCCAAACGCAAAGTTTGCCAGCTGAATTCACTTGAACAAAAGGAAGAAGCCTAGATTTCATCAGTAACATATCCAACAGCTTGAGTTGTTCATCTGGAGTAGTTTTAATCAGATTTTTTACATCGCTTTTCTTTGTTTTTAGAGCATTTTAAAAGCATTTTATTGATCACTTTTGGCAATGATAGAGGTCATCAAAATCCGTCCCTAGTTAGGAGCAAGGTGTTTCTGAAGATTTTAGAAACAATAGAACCACGCCTGGAATATCCCAGAAACAAAAATACGAATCCAACACCCACGAAGAAGTTGCCGTTCATAACTTACAAATTTTATGTTACAGGACATACGCACTTTGGGGGTCGGCGATTGCAATGGAATTTTGTCAACCACAGGGTGCTGTCGCGTGATTAACGAGAACGTTTGTTTTGTAATTGCCTCAGCTCGGCTACGGTATGTGATATTTCTACCAGGTACCGAAGCCTCAACAATAAGGTGATATTTTTTTTATAATAGCGAACTTTTCAGGAATTATAACGACTGAACACATGAGCGAACTTCATCTACGGGGAAATTAATTAAACCGATTTAGAAATCAAAAAAGCATATCTCCGTAATGTGCCAACATTGCCTATCTACTTGAAATATAGTAGCTCCTACGACATCACTGGTATCCAGCAGCCAATGCGGAACCGCATTATAACCTAACATTATAATTTCGTTCTGATTTCACTTCCTCTTTATGAGAAAGAAAAATCAACCCCCGTTCCTAGAAAAATTGCCATAGTTAACGGAGCGTTATTTCTACTATAAAAGTGTCACTGAAACGTAAAGTGGTTTCAAAACATTTTTCGACTTTCTTCAAAATGGTGATCGAGAAGTCCGATTTGATAGAGGGTGTTGCAATCGGTATTGTTGTCATAACGTCAGTATTATGAATTTTTGACTAGCTTTACGGATATTAACCAGGATAGTGCATGGAAAAAATTAGAGATTCTGTAATTTTATTCACTCGAAGCGGGCTTTTCGATTCTCATAAGAAAGTAAACTATTCCTTACTGAAAGAAACTATAACACTGCAGGAGCCAATGGCTTTTAAGAGCTTGGCGAGTGGACGAACGGGGCGGCGTAAGAGCGCATGCTGAGCGCTGGGGAAACGTATAGTGCGCGGCGGCCATTCGGCGAATGAATGCATGGAGAGCGACGAATGAGCGGGCGGTGAGTGGAGGACTCCATGTGGTTGATGGGTTCCTTGCGGGTGAGCCAAGGGTGAGAATCAGGTGAGTGAACGGTGAGCGGCGATTGAGAGACGGGTGTGCCGACCATCGGCAAGTGAACGTCAGGTGACCGGCGGGCGAGAGGAATATCAATTTTGGAGAAAAACCGGCAGAACGGATTTCGTGCTAACGTTGACCTTAGACGGACAAGATACACGGTCAGGAAGACGTTTTCTTGTCAATCTATTTTTCAGGGACTCACAAAAGATGGATTCTGACTACACAACTGTAATGTTCAAGAAAGTAATTTACTATATGTAGAAACAAGATGTATCCGCTTTTTCGATACCAGGACCCAACAAAGAGTTTTTCTTTCGAAAATCAACCGTTTTCTGGCGTACGATTTTGTACTTTCTCTTGTTACGAAGTAAAAGGAGAAATTATTTTTTTAATCTTTTATATTTTCGAACCATGTATACTATTCAATTCCGCTTCACTGTACTCATACAAAACATCCCCCGCAGTTCTAAGGTCATGTTTTCCCGCGTATCCGTCAAAGATCAGGAAACGTAACAACACAAACCAACCGCAAAAACGCCAAACGGCAAAAACCCAAACGCAGCCGCCAAGCAGCACCAAGGGCGCACGCAGAGGCTGGGAGGTGAAGGCGAAGGCACACGCGCAGGCGAAGGCCTTGTAAAACACGGTGACTTGCAACCGGGGCGGCGCGTCGGCGGCTGCGGGGCGGG